>ML786165.1:230639-264777 GCA_009831015.1 Picea engelmannii | reverse complement strand
ATAAAAAATAACAAACACTAACACTAATTATAGGTTTACAAATGAAAAAATTTAGGTGACAACTAAACCCTTTTCATTCTGAAATACTTTTGGATTTCTTGTTTTCATGATAATATAACCATCTTGGAGTAAAAAATGTTTCAATTTAATACCATTGTGATATATTTTTAAGAAGAGATAATAATTCAAGAACATTAGTGGCCATCCACTTAGAAACATAGTTAATCATATCAATAACTAACATTGGTTAGAGGTTCATCAATGATAAATTTTACCTAGCATCCAAACCTTTTGATTTTGAAATATTTTTGGACTTCTTGTTCTCATGATATAACCATCTTGGAGTTAAAAATGTTTCAATTTAATACTTGTTGATCTTAAAGACTGTTTTACGGTCTTTGAGTCAACCTCACGAGGATAAATTATGCTTGTGTTTTTAAAGAGGTGGTACTCATCTATTTTTAAATAGTATGCAAAAATATAAACAATGCTTGAGAAGGACTAGACTTATTTTTAAAGAAATATTCACATGCAAAGAATACCTGAGAAAGAAACATGTATCTTATAAAAAATAAATATTTACAATATATTACAAGATCATAAACCAAAAGAGTGTGCAGTAAAATAATACAACATTTCCATCACAACAATCATCAAAATAGAACACAATATTAAAGAAAGGGAAACAAAAAAATATGGACCATGTAACACCCCTCTTTCCCCTAGTCTGTAATTAATCATAAATTATGATTGTCATGCAATGGATTGAAATATTGTAAATGTATTATTGTGTAATTGTAAACACCGAAAGTTGACTGATGGATGAAGCCTTAAAAATACAATCCATGATATCAGTAGTGGAATGAGAGGAGACCCTAATAAATTAAAGGACCTAAAGCCTTATTCATATTACTTCCCTGAGTCCTGATTTCAAGACAAATCGGTTAATGAGGGAGGTTGGTAGTTAAACAAAAAACCACCCCAATGAATGGAAGTATGGATAATTTTCATAAGGGATATGAAGCAGGCAGCTAGAGGATAGTAGGAAAGATCACCATGGATCCCCATGATTGACCCACAAGTTGCCTTATGACAAAAGAAATACAAGGACAGGTTGAGAACCTGCCTAAGTTATGCATGCATCTATGATATGTAGAGGAGATAACTAGAGGAGGGTTGAGGGCCTCTAGGGAAGGGAGATCTTGAAAGGAATGGGCGAGTGCATGCAATAAAAAGATTAGAGAACCTATAGAAGGGTTCCAAGCTAGAGCATAGAAGAGTCGAAACCTGGCCTGATCTAAGGGGGCCATGAGTTTGATGTTGTGAAGGCATATGATAAACCTCAAAGACGCCTAGGCTAGGTGGGTGTAAGGGAAAATATCTACCAAGAGTAAAGTAAAGGAGGGTGACCTTCGAATCTTGCTGAGAACCTGAGAAAAAATTTATTATGCTTTTTCTCCGTCGTCCTTTGGCTTTGAGAGGGAAGGGATATTTATACAGTAATTTCTACCTAAATTAATTTAGGAAATCAATGGATAGCCATGAAAATCATTTTTTCTCATCTCGTTACATTGTTTTCTCCAAAATATGGAAAAAACAGGCACTTGTTGACTGAATCAACCTTGTCAAGTGGTGGTTGAGTTGTCCATTCCTTTATGGCACTCAACTTCCTTTGTCATGTTCTTTCATGGTTTTTTACTTACTGTTTGATCCTTGGATGACAACTATGCGGTGACTGATGAGTTGTTACAACATACATGAAATCATGACACCTATCTCAAAGTTGTATCAACGGTCCTGTAGTGAGAGTTGCAACAACGATGAGGAAAGAGTTACAACACATGGAGAGTTTCATCACTAAGAGTTTCAACAATGACCAGAGTCACACCACTGGAGTTACAATAATGACTAGAGTTGTAGAAACTACACTTGAACAAGGATCACATCTCTCATGTTAGGAAGGTACTTGTGAAGCTTCGTTCCTATATACCATTGTTAGCACAAAAGGTGATAATCTCCTGAAAATGCATAAGAATAAGTATTGAAATGGCATGTTGAGAGGGTGATTATACCTTAACCAAAATTCATCATTGTGTATGAAAAGTGTATTAATATGGAAATGGAAATGGGAAAAATGTGTACAAAAAGTGTTGGATGAGTGCTACAAAGATATTAATTTGAGCACTTGTCACATACTATAGTCAAGCATAGAATACTTGTATGATGCCACTCTAGCATAATCGTTTTGCCTATAATGAGGACCATAGAAAGGTATTGATGTAATCTCTTCCTAGTGAGTAATGTAAAAATATGACAAGACATATAGGCTTAAGTTGTATCCTTCAATTTTAGAAAGGGAAATCATGAAATTGTAGTCACAATGTGATAAAACCTCTCCAATAATGCGAAACACACTTGATATAGATGAAACAATGAATGTGGATCTATTGTATGTCTCTTTAAATCATGGCCCTAGGTTTCTTGAGATATATACATAGACACCAACACCATCCAAAGGTATAGGTTGATTGGTAATAGGCTTGGATAATTTTTATATTCTTAAATTTGTTTCCCTCCTAGTGACCCAACCACCATTTTCACTCTTTGAATATGAAAAATATTTGGATTCTAAAGAATCTTTGGCATCTAATAAATGTTTGTATGGTTAACTTACAACGAATCTTTTCTTGTGTGATACTTGGAGGAAGGGATGAAGATGTGTGTGTTGTGCAAGACCTATGGGGTTTGAAATAATGGTAGGGACAAACTATCTAGCAATCAGAGGGATTCCATCATACAGATAATGTTCCATTACAATACATCATCTATAGTTATTTAGTCCTATGCATTTGGAACAACTACACAAAATTGATGGTTCATATTAAATTTGCAAAGGAACATCGCCTTCCCTCTAAATTTGATAATCTACTAGAAGATGGAATATCAAAATTTGTTGATTTTTTTTTATCATGGAGCACATTAGGTCTTGACCATGGTTTGATGTGCATATGCCTTCCATTGAAAAAAAAATGATGTTCATTTCCAGTCCAGGGATGAACTGTATGAGGATCAAATGTTGGGGAACTTGCACTAGTTTCCTATAAATTATATACATATACATAGAGATATTCATCACATTACTAGTCAACATTAAAAATGTTATCATAAATTCATAAATCGTGCTCCTTAATGTATTAATTTACATACATTCCTTATGAGATGGTTGGAGTGGGATTTCAAATTTGTACATAATAAGCATGATAATCATAAGAATTTAAATATGTTCATATCGTATTTAACCAAATAGTATAGACTAATTAATATAATTTTGAACTTATGTCTTGAGGAGAGTATAAATTACTACATTTCTTCAAGCTTCATTGATGGTAAATTAGGTTAGGGGTCATTTATCAATTACTTCATTATCATAATTAATTACAAACAAAAAAAAAACCACACCCCTAAAACATGCTAAGAAAGTACAAGTAATCCATAAGAATTGAAAGGGCCTTCCCAATGACCCTTCATAGGGTTGATGAAATGCACAAGTGGGGCAAGCTAAGTGAAGGTTTGAAGAAACAATTATAGTAAACTTGAGGATAGTCATGTTATAAGTGTCATAGTCGTGGATCTATTTTGATGAGATGAGCATTGAAAATTAAATAAGGTGGTTTACAAATCAAGTTGTTGGAGAATGATTAAGATGGACAAACCATGAGACCTCCATTAAGTTTGCATTGGTTATTGCTAAATTTTTTTTTAGCACTAACTAGGAGATTTTATTCATTAAAAAGTTGTGGTCAAGACCACTTGGTACAAAACGAGAGTCTTGGAGCATAACAAAATTCTACCTCAGTTATATATTCTAGCCATCCTACTTCTTTCCTTCTACTATTACCTATCATTTTAATAACACTGCACCTAAACTGAGTAGAATAAAATCAGTAATATATGTCATTAATAGAAATAGTTAAAAAAACAAATTCTCAAGGAGTTGCATTAGGATTCATCTCACTGCCATTTCCATGTTGAATATAGTCCATTCCGATTTGTTCCCCATCCTCAGAAGATGCCACAAGAATATTCAAGTTCGGAATTGGTACCACTGTCGATTATTCCTCGCTACCTATGCTCCTTTATGGAAGAGAATTCCTATGACTCTCATCCCTCTGATCCATTTTTATTTTCATTTCTTCATTCTAACTTCTTAAAGCATCAACTTCATCCTAAATTTTCCCAATTATAACCCTTTGTTGAACTAGGGTATCCTAAGCAAACGAAATTGTTGAGGTAAGAGAGAACACCTGGAGAAAAAGAATTTGTCTGTCTTTAATATCATTGACCTCCATGTCCTCATCATGCAGAGGTTCTATGTCCCTACTCTCCATAATGTTCCAATTACCCATAATTACAAGCAAATGGGCATGAAGAATATTGAGGAATAGAAGGGCAGACCTCCCAACTTCTTCTACAAAAAGACTACGAGGGGAACCTATGCAAGCAAGAGTTATGCTAATCCTACAATTGGTGCAAGAAGATACGTCAATAATGAATAATTCATGCACCAATGCAGGGGCTGAGCGACTCACAAATAAATTTTCAAATCTTCTTTGGAGAAACCATTTCAAGATAAATAAAAAGTGTTCTAGACAATCCACCAAAGCATCCACCAAGAGGTCATATATGATAAATTCCCCCAATATTTCCATATTACCATTAATTAATAAGTGATCAGTCAAACAATGATTAATTTGAATGCTATGTACCTGAATTACCTTGGGAAAAATGATTCCCAAGAGCAGACCACCCAAGATATGATAGGAGTTGTTGACTTCGTCCAAATTTGCATGTTGCCACAATACTTTTCTTTCGTCACCATCTCCTACTATAATGTCAATGCATCCCACCTGATGAAGATCTATTGAAATGGTAATGAAACAATTCTTACCTCGTACCTTCTTCCCTGAGTTAAGCTTCCACCCACGAGCCGGATCACTTCCCCCACCTTGTGATATGATAATATATCTTGTCTTATAAAATAAGATAAGACGTTGACTTGCCTCATTCATCAACCATCCACGTGGATAGAACAAAATCACCATGTGGGTTGTAGAGACAATAAATTGGAGTCTATTCATAAAGTTACAATGGAGGAGCCAAACTCTTTATATCGTTAACTCCCAATAGACCAAGAGGTTTTATGATGGCCCACTTGGTCATTGCATTTGCTTCTAAATTTTTATGTCGAAACACATGATATAACGGAACATTAAGGTTCCACAAAGAGAGTCTAATTCGATCCACCAACACTTTTAGGCTGAAATCCTTTGGAGAGGAAGCATAAGCAAGATATCTTATAGTATTTTTGGAGTCCCCGAATACATTCAAATTGAAAATTTGTCATTGATTTTTCAATTGAATCCCTTGAAAAAAAGCATAGTCTTCGGCCTTATTATTAGTGGCAATACCTATGTTCTAATAAAAATACAGTTCTCAATTTCCACCGGGGTCAAAGAGCAGCCCCCCCTTCGCACCTGCCTCCGGTGGCTATTTCTCATATTATAAGCATTAACAAGTCAAATGTGTTTTCTTAACCTGAGAAATTTGTGCCTGTAATCCAAATATTAAATCATGGTCTTAGACTTCATGCTAATACATCCAACTTAAATCAAGATAATAAAGTAAGGAGCATTGTGTTTATATTTAAAAATATAAGCTATGCAACATTTTTGGATTTGCACAATCTTATTCCAAGTCTCATGAGGGATGTCCAAGTTTTATTAGAGATATTGCAAGCCCAAAAATCACACTAGTAGTTAATGATCAAGATAATTAAATTCTTGAAAATGAATTTTTTCTTATCCCATCCCTATAGCTCAACATTTCTACATTTATGTTCAACACCATAGTAAGTTTTCCAACCACCGATGATTATTTTATTAACATTTTATTTCTAATTCAAATGATCAATAAAATCAATACCTAAGTACTTGTAAGATTGTACCTCTTTAATGGTATTATCACCATACAAAATTGGAGAAGTTATTTTCTTATATTTAATTATCATAATAGTGGTTTTATCACTAGTATCCATAAATTTACGTGTTTTTCAAGATTACAACATATTTATTTCATTAAATTTAATTATAATAATCCTAAATTTATCACCATTATCAATACAGTTACATTTTTTTAAATTACATGACAATTTATGTTGTTTGTGAAAATCTTTAAAAATATTTAAAAATAAAGCAATATCATCAAGGACATCAATTATTATACTATCTTAATACAAAGTTGAATATTACTTAATTTTATCTATATAAATACCCCAAAAATATGGGAAAAGACTCTTTTTTCCAGCAGAAAAAGCAATTTCAATGCCATTCATTAGAATCAAAAGAATTTTTCTAGTACAAAATGAGACATAAAGCATCATGAGCCATGAATGTTGTTGTCACAATATCAACTTCCTATCTAAAAACATCCCCTCCAAAGGATTTAAATAAAAAAATATTTTCCTCAACTATCATGATCTAATCACATAAAACTACAGTGTCTGAAACATAATGGAACATAAAGATTTATCAACAGAAGCTTCCAACCAGAGAAAAAAGGAGAAACTCTAGAAAATAAGAAAAAGTAGAAAGATCCAGAATTTATGATTGAATCTTCAAGGATTTCCTCGAAGTACATCCAACCTATCTGTTTATCCAGTGCAAACTCTGAAAGGGAGTTCGCCTGAGAGTTGAAAATCCTGTGAAAATGGAAGCAATGTAACCAACTGAAAAAGGTTTGAGCTCCATAATATTTCTCTTCCAAACCTGTAATGTTAAAACATTCAAGCTCGAATTTTCATCAAACCAGTCTAGGATGATCTTTGAATCACCAACCACCATTAATTCATGAATCTGTAATCTAAAAGAGAAGCGGAGAAGACCCCATAAGCTAAGCAATTTTTCTTTTATGTTAGTACCAGGTCCAATAGCAAGATGGATCTTATAAAAGTGGTCACTTCTCCATTTTAGTACTATACCAACACCACAAGAACACTCATTGCAACTCCATCAAAGAAGCCTAGAGTATTTTTTCCAAAGTAAACTTGGTTCAAAATTAAATCAAAATTTTCACCTTCAACTGTATTTGGAAACTCTTTGATAGCCATGATGATCCTCAAACAGAATCCATCATCATTCCCAACAACATTTTCAAAGAGGATATTGTTCCTATATTTCCAAATTACCAAAAGAACATAAAATGGGACCTTCATGTGTCGAGGAGAAACAACAAACCAAGATTTAAAATTCTCTGTCAAGGGCTGAGAAATCCAAAAATCATGGATTTTAAACTGTGTACAAACTTTTGTCCATATGAAATGAGAGACTTCACGCTCAACTATTAGGTGTTGAGCGGTTTCATCACTTCTCAAGCACAATGAGCACACAATAGGTCCTATTCCTCCTTGTTTTATGTAGTTCTCTCGAATGAGAATGTAGTTTTGTAGACAAAGATAAACAAAGAGAATGAGTTTTACTGGAATATGTATTTTCCAAATAGCTTGGCACCACCAATGTAGAAGCTCTTTCACATTTTGTACAAATAATGCATCATAAGCATATTTAACTGTGACAGCTCTTGAATACTTGTTCCATGTCCACACGCCTGAGTGAAACACCACTACATATTAACATTAAAGTATATGAGTCCCATTCTAAAGACAAGTTTCCTTCCGAACCCAAATCAATGGGGTTTAACGAGTCATGTGAACCCGAAACATTGTATGGAGAGGTGTGAATGATATCATCAAGAGAAAAAATATTAAGTGTATGCAGATGACAAATGAGACCTGTAGAGAGTCTGAAAGAAGGGCCACTTCCAAGAAAAAGGTCTAAGCCTACCAAAACTCTGGTACCAATGCCAACAGACCAAGCTAACCACTTCTTTAACAAAGGTATAGAACGTAGAAGATTCCTCCAGAAAAGTGAGGCTATCGAATACCTGTAATTTTGATTTCTCAAACAAAAGATGACATCTTCTCCTTTGAGGTATTTTTTGTGCATTGCTAAACTCCACAAACATGTCCCGAACAATTATCTCCATAAATACTTGGATGCTAAGGCTTGTGCAAACCAATCTAAGTTCCTTATACCCCAACCTCCAAGAGATTTATGTTTTTCTATTAGATCCCAATTAAAAATATGAAAACCTGAGGGTTTCCTTGCTCCTCTTCATAAATTTTTTGAAAAGACCTATCTAATTTTTGTCTTAATCATAGATGGAACCTTTTCTAAGGTGCACCAGTAAATTGGGATATTTTGAAGGACAGATTTGATGAGAACTAATCTGCCTCCTAGTGAGAACCACCTAAAAGAATAGTGGCCAACTCTCTTTTCTATTATCTAGAGAAACTAGATCCAATCAGATACTTTATAGTAATTAGGCTTAAGGAAGAAGCCTAAATACTTCAAATCACATTCTAGATGGGATATGGGAATTCCAAAAATATTGCCAAGCCTTTCAACCTTTTCAGGCTCCAAATTATTATAGAGAAAGCATAATTTATGACAATTAACTTCCATTCTAGTGGCTTGACAGAAATAAGAAATAATCTTCTTTAAATATGTCCATTCTTCAATTGATCCAATGAAAAGAATCGATACATCATCAATGGAAAGTAAGTGAGTGATGGCTATCCCATTTTCTACTTTTAAACCTGAGAAAAAACCTTCCAAATTGGCCTTCTTCATCAATCTACTGCGACTTTCCACCACCAAAATAAATAGAAAAGGTGAAAGAGGGAAACCTTTCCTTAAGCCCCTGAAGCCTTTGAAGAATTTTGTTGGTGAACCATTGACCATAACTACAAAATTTGAACTTGATACACACCCCATTATCCATTGAACCACCTCCCATTTAAGGCCTATCTGGATCAACAACATTACTAAAAAACTCCAACTGACTTTATCATAGGCTTTCTTTATTTCTAGTTTCAGAATTATGGAGGCTATCTTCTTGGATTTTGAAGAATGCATACACTCTTGAGCAAGTCCAATAGCATCAGAGTTAAGCATGTCCTTTAGAAAACCAAATTGTTCATTTGAAATACACAAAACCAATTTGTCTTTGATCCTGGAGGCTATAAGCTTAGTAATAACTTTGTAGAAAAAGTTACATAGAGCTATTGGTATATATTCATGAAAAGAAGACAGTTTTGAATCCTTCAGAATGAGAGTCAGAAATGTATAATTTAGTGAACCACTTACCTTACCAGAAGTCCTTGTCTCTTCCATTGCATTTAACAAATATTTACCCATAATATAAAAAAAGTGGTGGAAAAGCTCCTGGGTCCATCCATTTGGGCCTGGGATTCTGTCCTTCAACATCAACTCTACAATTTCCTTAACCTCCTGAAGAGTGACTTGCTTACCAACCTCATTTCTTTCTTCATCTTTGAAGAATATTGGGACTTCTTTTAACACATTAAGCTGGGTTAAAGTATCTTCATTGAACTTTATTTATAATGAGAACTGTAGAAGTTGAGAGAAGCTTCTTTAACCCCATTTTGTGTATGTTGAATATTTCCTTCTGAATCCAAGACATCTCATATAGTATTATAATTCTTTCTATTCTCTACAAATTTGTGAAAATGTTTTATATTCCTATCCCCACTTTTCAACCAAACGAACCTGCTCTTGAGTCGCCACGATTCTTCCTCTACTTTTAGAATCTCGACTTTTCTTTTTTCAAGTGACATGATCTCCTCTTTTACATCAAAAGGAGATATTTTAGGGGAATCTTTGAACAAATTATGTTAATTTCTGCTCCAAATCACTATATTCATCCTGAATCGTTTTTCTTTTCTCTTTCTGCCAAGAAACCACAACTTATTTTAATTTTTTTATCTTGGACACTATCAGATTCATAGCTAAATAATTTTCCCAAGAATACATTGACAACCAAGTTGATCTTACTAGCAAATTAAAATCATGCTCCATCAACGAGGCATGATTCAATTCGAAAGAGAAATGAAATGTATCCTTTTTTTCTTCAAACTATAGACAAACATGGTTATGATCCGATAGAAAGGAGTTTATGACCCAAGATCTACATCTAATCAGGCTCCCCAAAATATCTTCATTCATAAGAAAACGATTGAGTCTTTTTGAAATTCCTTCTAATCCATTGCGTCCATTCCTCCATGTTGGACATATCTGACTTGGACAAATATCAACTAAACCTGTTGAAGTAAACAAAGAGGAAAAAAATTCAGAGAGGGGATCTAATCTTGCTCGATCCCCCCAAATTTCCCTAGAAGAGAGAGTTAAGTTAAGGTCCCCTCCAATTATTAGATTATCCTCCTTTAAGAAACCATTGTTCTCCAAAAGCTGCCAAAAGGGATATTTGTCTTTGTATGGCCCATAACAATTCAATAGTTTTAGAGGGTAAGAAAAGTCTTTTATCTAAAGTTTTAAAATTATACAAGAAGAGATATGGAAGGCTTGAAAATTTTCTTTCGAAGGGTTCCAACTAGAAATCAAACCCCATGAGATTCTAGAAGAATCTGTTGCCACACAATTCCAAGATGGACAACATTTTAAGAAGAAATATTTGGCCTTCTCACTATCAACCATTGTTTCCTAGAATAATATGATATCAGGGTTCACACACTGTATTAACCTCTTTATGGTTAAAATTTTTGGGGCACTCCCAGTCCCCCTCAAGTTAAATGAAAGGAAAATCATGGAGGAACCCATAAATCCGGCCTTTGTGCTCTAAGATCCCTTGGGGAAAAATGAGGTTCTAGGTTTAGAGAAACAGGTAATGGATTGAATGGCTCTAAACCTCCCTCAACAACACCAAAACCCTTTCTTTTAGTATTTTTCTTTGAAGGTTTTTTCCTTATTTTGATTGTTATCACTGAAATTTCATCCGCAAATGGTTACAAGAATCCAGCATCTCCAAACACCTATTATTTCATTCATGGCCAAAAAATCCATTTCCAAAGGGCACAAAATATACAACTAGCTATAAAATCAGCATGCGCTCAAAATATAAAGGAAGCACGCGCATGTGCACCAATAAAAAATGCAGGTAAAGTGCACATGCACTTGATGCACGACTGTGTACAAAAAATCTGTGCACAACTCAGAATGATGCATTTATGATTCTAGTCGGCCTCCCACCCACTTATGGTTCAACTCCCAAGTTTATTTGGCCCTCAAATACGAGCTGACTCCGAGTGGGGGGTTGTTCAAAGACCTAAAGGGCCCCTTGTTCACACTAAAGATCAGTTGGATAATGCGCCAAAGCTTTGCTATAAAATGAGGACATGGGTGCACTATATTTTCAAGAATCTATTTGTATTGTTATTCTTCCTCTATTCTCCTACAAGGAACCTCTTTCCTTCTTGGAGCATACTAGCATCATTTCATTGAGCTATTCACCTCACCTCTTGGGGGAATGATCTTTGGATTTCTTCACCATTTCCTTTCTAGTTTTCTATTTGTAAGAAGAGCTCTCTCATAGGAGATTCAAGAGCCCTCCCTTGGAGGAAGAGGGGACCCATAAGCCTCCCTTTCTCTTTGGTGTTTGCCCACTAATACAATCTATCTATTGGTGGCATGAATAATGGTCAATTGTTTGGTTCATTTTGGTTCTAATTTTCTTATGCACTTTAGTTTTATTTCTTTAGTTGTTATTAGCTTAGTTGTTTGTTTACTTCTTGTGCTTGATGTGTCTAACTCTTGCACTAACTTATGTCATGTTCAATTGACCCAACTGAACTTGCAAGTGTCCCTCTTTTGCTCATTCAGGTGACAAAAAGGATACAACAGATTGGCGACTCCACTGGGGATAGGTATCAATTTCCTCCCCATTTGGGGTTGTTTGAGCACTTCTTTTTTATTTATTTGACTTGTAGGGATCATAACCGGCCCAAACCTACCTGCAAAAAGCTAAATTTGGAGCTGAGATAAGAGAATTCCATTCAAAATTTTCTTCCCAACCGCGTATCAGAACGTGTGTGGGTTTTTCATCTCACAGGCGTGTCTTTCGAGCACGTGCACCAACAACACTGTGTTTATTAGCGCATTATGTGCACCTACTCCAACATGTCATTGTTTATTTGTGCATTGGCACCACATGCGCCTCTGTCTACTCTGCGACCCATGCATCTGTCCAGAAATTCAACATTGTAAGGATTTGTTGTGATATTTTGAAGGCCCCTAGCCTTCTAAATATTAATTCTATGCAATTTGTAATATACACCACACTTAGATTCCCTCTCCACATGAAGGGTTAGTCAAAACATAGGCACTTAGGGGGTTAAAATCCATATGTCTCCTCTTTTTTCTTTCATTTTTCCACATGGATGGCTTGCTTTGATTGTAAAAGTTAAGTTGGAATCATTCTATATCACGTATATAAACACTTGCATTGGGACCAGAAATTAAACTTCAATCATGAAGTATGCTCTTCTTTCGCACCATAGAGCGATCTTGAGAATCAGAAAAATGATTGAGGGAATATTTCATCTCCCTTAAAGACAAAATCTTTAGGAGAGGACAATAGCCCCCCTAGGGCTCCTCTTAGTTTATTTTTCAAACATGTTAAATTTGTAAGGGCCCATACATGCCCACATGCTGCAAAGATAGGATAGTTTTGAAGCTACTTTCTTAGTTTACATCACTATGGGAGTTTAAAGATTATTGTAATGGGCCCATACATGCCGACATGTCCATATGCTAGTTCTTTAGGGAATTTTTAAATTCCGAAAGGTTGTACCAATGGCATCTAATAAGATAGGTAATCAAGACTTGTAAGGACCACACGAAGTCCACATGTTGCAAGGTGACACCTAACTTATTAAAATTTGGCACATTTTATCACTTACTCACACACAAAGTCACTACTCACTCACATAGTTTAATCTCGAATTGTGTAGGTTGAAGTAAGTTTCCCCTAAAGGGATTTTGAAATTCCCCACTCTTTTCTTGAAGGAACTATCCACTCCCACTTAATTTGAACGAGATTGGTTCACACCCCCAATCTCACAAACAACCACATCTAAAATTTGTGTAAAAAATCTTGAAGTTTTCCTCCATAGGAGGTGCCAAAAGAAAATTTTTAGTCTAGGTAGGATATCGTGGATAGGCATCCAAATAACTCCCCATTATCCGGTTCTCACATCTTCAAACATTAGAAGTTGTCAAATAGGGAACTTTAAAATCCTCCAAGTCAAGTGTTCCTAACACCATAAGGCAGGGAGATACCTATGAAGGGTCGAAGGCCGAGGTCCGGTTGTTCTGTGCATCCCCCCTTGAGGCACCCACCTCTTGGACGAGATGTAGCCTGTGACTCATTTCTGAGGCCTAAAATCTAAATGCCGCACTTTGACCAAGATAACTTGTGACCAAATTTTAGGACATCTACCCAGGTGGCAATTGTGGTCTGCAATTACACCTTGATCGGATTTTGTGTGGCTATTGGGAAATATCGCCAGCTCTTTCGGGATATGCACCCTCTACCCCTCATTATAACTAATTATTTCATCCTTCACTAGTTCCTCTTTTGGTGGCTTCAGACCCCACTATTGAGTTCTATTGGAAGGTCCAGTGCTATTTGAGAGGAAGGAAATTATGTCTTTTAGGACACGAGCATTTGTTTTCTTTGTTCTCCCACACGGAAAAAAATCCACCTACCCACATGTATGCTTCTTTGATTTATGTATGATGCTCTTGTGATTACATGTGATTATGAGATATATTGTGAAGGTCCAAATTATACAAAGTCTCTTGTTCATTTATTTCTCTAATCACCATTTTCACACATCCACTTTGCTAGTCACGAATCATAGGGGACCCACAGAATCCCCGTCATTCCAAACACTTGTTAAATCTCCCTCCTATTCTAGTGGGAGTTCCTAGTCTTACCAACTCATTGGCTCAACCCTATCACACCCCTGTGAGTGCTACTGTCTTGGGATCAAATTTTCTTGGCTCCACTTTACTTGGGTCCACTTCCCAAGGCCAACCATCCACTAGCTCTCATTTACAAGGAAGTGGGGGGCAAACCTCTTCCCAAGGGGGAAGTACAACCCCACCTCACCCCCCTCACAGGTCAAGTACACAAACCACTCACACCATGGCTGGAACTAACCCTCCACCGCCACTCCAGATGCCATACTTGGCTTCCCTCAACATACCAGATTTGAGCAATCTCAAGAATGATCCTTTATTGCATGACCCCACATGGCCTGCAATGCCTACCAAACTCCCTTCAGACATTCCCAAGTTTGAAGGAAAAGCAGGAGACGCCCCAACCAACCATGTCATGACCTTCCACTTATGGTTCTCTTCAAATAACATCATGGATGAATTCACCCAATTAAGGTTATTTCAACACACACTCACTGGCCCATCAACCAAGTGGTATGTAGACGAAACGTCAGGGTCCCATGTGACTTTTGAATCATTGGCCAAATCATTTTTTACCTTCTTTCAAATACCAATCTGCCATGACAATGGTCTCGAAATACTCTCCGAGTTTAAACAATCCTCAACCACTCATATCGTCGACCACATTCACGAATGACGTTGACGATGTAGTTTATGCAAAGCAAAAACCACCAAGCAACAATGCCTTGAATGGTTCCTCAGGTCACTCATCTCCCTCCTTGCCAAAGACATGGCATCCACCTTCCCCCAATCTGAAGAAGAAGCCATCAGTAAGGCTCAACTGTATGACCTCATTTATGCACAGTCAGGATACTTATATATAGTACTACCTGATGCTCTGAGACACGTCCCATTCAACCAGGAAAAACCTAGGATGTTTCACTCAATGGATGGATTGATTGGTACCACGACACACCACAATCCATACATCCAACCACAACCCATGTACAATACACCCCAATATCCATCGATATATGGGGGACCCCTTGGTTACCCTTCCCCCCATTGTCAGCAACCATACCTTGTTGTCCTCCCTCCACCCATGAGTGGACTCCTGTCGACACCCATGATGCGCCCAATAGTCCAACCAAGTTCTGGTACCCCCTCTACCTCAACTTACACTCTGAGCACTAGAGAAAGCGCTACTCCTTCCTATGTACCCTACAGATCATTGCCACAAAATAATATGTATTTCCCATTTCCTAGCCCTCCACAACCTATTGCTCCACCACAAGGACAACCACATGTTGGGGTTAACTTTGTCCAGCCTCTCCCATTCAGCAATTTCAAAATTTCGAACAACTGAATACGGAAAATTCGGCCCATCAGTCAAATAATGCCAAAAATAAAGGAAAAAACAAAAACAGTAATAACCCAGGACCAGCAGGAAACAACCCCCAATAGAACCAACCTGCTGGGGGAAACCAGAATCAAGGGAACCAAAACCCCCAAGGGGGAAATAACAACAAACGCCAAGGGAGGAAAAACAACAACAACCTATGGACAAACTTCCCTTGTGCCCTTTGTAGTGAGTATGGCCATTATACTCACCATTGCTCCCAAATTGTCGACTTTAAACAAATGAAAGAATTTGTGAAGGAACCACGTCCCCCGGCACCTCCTACCCCTCAACAGGCCCCACAACAATATGTGAAACAACCACCCCCAGTTGTGTTGAAAAACCCGATTCCACACCAAGGGGTGATGAATACCCAATAGGAGATGCACCCCGCCCCACCACATATGGGACAATATCAAAACCCTGGCACTCCTGCAGATCACACTATCCTCCTCACTAGCGAAGAAGAAATTATTCTACAAGCGCACATTCGTCAATACAACGCACCCCCTAAATCTACTCCCACCACTTCAGAAGAAGTTACAGTTACAACTGGACCACCTCTAATGATTCCATGCCCTAACACTGAAACACCCCTTCGTATTCCTCGTATTTCATTATGATGGAATGTCAACAATCCTCAGGCTAGGGCGACACACAATTACAGTTTGGTCGATGACTTCGCGTAATCTCTTGCTTCCATGTCAGTATTAGAAGTCCTTCAAACCTATCCCACTCAAAGGAAGTCATTAATTTCCTCCCTTGGGGCAGTCCACCCTTCTAATACCAGACTTATCACATTTGATCTAGATTTTGGGGAACCCCATCTCCCCTCTTTTGTAGCTTTCCAGATATGAGTTAAAATTTGAGACATCACAATTCATCGATGCATCATTGATGAAGGTGCATCCACATGCATCATGTCCAAAACTATATGGTAGAAACTCGGCTCCCCTGAGCTACTACCATCTGTCATTACTTAGAGAGCTTACGATGGACGACCATCCTCTCCTGAAGGGATCTTTCAAATTGTCCTCATCTAACTCAGGGGAAAAACCATCCTTATTGACATTGAGGTTATCAACGCCCCACTAGATTACAATATCTTATTCAGACGTAGCTACATGTACGCTATGAAGGCATTTGCCTCTTCTGTGTTTCGAATGATGATGTTCCCCCACAATGGGAAGATCATCACCATCGATCAAGTTTCACATTACGAGCTTAACCCTTCTTCCAACATCGATAACATCCTATCTTTTGTCCAAACTAATCCTGACGCCTACCCACTCATCAAGATGGCCCCCAGAATTTTCAAAGACCCATCCTTGCTAGAGACATACCATGGCACACCACCACTCATACATCCCTTAGCACAAGTATGTGTCATCTCTTCCAATGGAACTGAAATTGGAGACACCATACCTCCCACTGAGACTTATTCACTACTTGATGTCCCACTAGTCCCAAAAATCCTACCTCAGGAATCCCTTGAGAACTCTTCAACACCACCTGTTCCCGATTTCACTCTCCCCCAGGGTCAAATCCTTGTTTAGGAGACAGCCCCCCAAGCCATTACGAAAATCCCCTTCTTCTACCCCCCACTGGGCGTACAAGCTTTCCAGGTAGCCACAATGCTTACCCTTCCTAACATGGTGTTGGCCATTCCAGTATGGTATCTACATTCACCCGCGATGGTCCCTCAACCATCCCTCCCTCCCCAAACAAAAGGAATCTCGATGCAGATTCCAGTACTTACTCCACCCGCACCACCCTCACCCCCACTTGCTAGCACCACTGCTACATTTGGGGGCAGACGGAAGAAGAAAGAGCCCACCACTCCACTTCCCCCTCAAGTTCAACCTCCTTGTGCACTATGCGAGAAATAAGGACACCCCACCAATAGATGTCCTTCTCTCCCTGAGCTATGCAATTTAATTCAACTCCCTCGAGCAACCCCACCGCTCGTAGATTTATCTAGCACACCTAGTACTACCATCACGTCCCCTACTACAGGTAGAAAAGGGTTGCGAACCAAATTTTCATTTTCCATCTATTTAGAATATGGCCATTACACCCACCATTGCCCTACACTACCTCAGTTTCAACAAACGCTAACGACAGTACGCCAGAGATTTCAATAGGCATCCCCTCCATCCGTGTCATCAAGAACCCATGTCACTGACATCCATTATGTCATGACCACAGTCAACGAATGAATGAGATGTCCTTTCTCTCTTTTTGAATCACTTAATCATTTCACATACCAATGTCGTATGATCATTGAATACAGGCTTCACCAAGTGGCCCTTATTCAAAATCCTACACCTCCCCCACTGCCAGAGGTACCAGTGATTACCCCTACTCCATCCCCTGATGTCGTTCATATTATCTCTCCTAAGCCTGAGGAACTTCCCACTCCTCCATGGTTCATGGATAACCTATATGAATATTTGCCCCCAAATCCCCCCAATTCTCTGATCCATTTCCCCACGGAAATCTTACGCCCGAGTACAATTTTTAACCCACAGTATCTCGATATCTGGTTTATGTCGAGTGAACCATCAAAACCTCCTTGCACCACCCCCTCTACATCTTCACCACCAGAATCTAACCACATGGTGACAGTGACCAATGTTACTCCCCTGGATCCCCTATATTCTCGCCAGTTCCACTACGACGAAGACATCCTCGAGGAATTAACTACCCTCGATTGCCCATGGAATGCGCTCCATCATAGAGTTCTCTTTCTATCGAAGGAGGCATTTGCGCCCCCTAGCCAAAACTCCATATACGCAATCAAAACTAAATATTTTATCCCATTAGGGAATATGGACTGGTTCAACAACCCTATCCCTGCCCCCGACGCTTTTGAAGAAGGCAACATGGCCAACATTTCCCCCACTGTCAAAATCGATATTTCCATCAAACCCAGTGTTGGGTTATGAAAAAGGTACAAATATCTTCCTTATTCCCACAATTCATGATATAATCTTGATTGACTTTTTGGTTAATTAGGGATAAATAGGATATAAAATGATTAATATGTCTTCTAGCATTATTCTTTAAGTTATATTAAATAAGATCCTAAAATATGATTGGAATTGTTTAATTTTGTTACAAGATTGGATAAATATTGCGAAACCCGAGATAGCAAAAGAGATCTTGAAGATGCGTAAGCTATTGGAGGTTGAGGACTTTTGGTGCAAAGCAGTTTTGAAGATGATTGATTTTCTATATTGTAACTTTATAATAGTAAAGCAATCCTAAGGATCTCTCGATCCTCAGGATGGCTTAATTTACCCAGATTAATGTAATATATAAAGGGTAATAGATCCTGAAAGGGGGATATAGAAGAATTACATCCAAGTATTCAGAACTTAGAATTGCTCTGCGCAAGCAGTTTTTGTAAATGTTGTACTAGCTATGGAATCAATAAAAGATTTGAACATTTTCACCATTTCTACATAATGATTTTCTAGTAGTAGTGCTTCTGATGACCAAGGGCCTAGTATAAAGGAGTTACTGTCTCAGTCTATAATCGTATCAGTTTTGATTTCTATTTTATGATTTAAATCTCCTTTACAATAGTTAAATATAGATGCACAAGTGTGTTAATGCTTTATTGTTGATTACTTATAAGAGATAGATGTTTTGGTTTGAATGTTAATGATTGTTGTTCCAACCTCCATTACTGTAGTTTGTTGCTTGACAGTTCCTCATATTTTCATACGCATTGTTCCTTTTTCTTAGATTCGCATTTGTTGTTCCTTTGAATTAAGTTACAGTTGTTGTTCCTTTCAGTTAATTTATATTTGTTGTCCCTTTCGATTAGTTTACAATTGTTGTTTCTTTCCACAGATAGAGTAATTCACTATTTCCTTTCCAACAATTTGATTCATAGTTGATAGTTAATTCTGCAAGTCTTTACTTAGATTCAATTACTACTTTTTAGTCAAATGAATTCAACAGATTAGTCAGTTCCTTTTCATTCGTAACATGTTAGTAATCAGATTTCAATTCCGTTAAGTAAGATCTTAGTCTCAGAATCTTTAATGAACATTTAAGGAACTTGATTGTGGATAAACTCAGGTTTTCTTTAACTATGCAATTTTAGCCTCTACGAACTATCTACATAGACTTTGTTGATATTCTTGAGATAAAATATGAATCCTTGGGTTGATAAATTAATGTTAAACTAAGGTTGTTTTTAAACATCTTTAGAGAACAACACTTGGAATCGTAGAAGAAATCACCATTGGCGCCGCATGCTCTCCTGAACAACTTATAGCTTACAAATCTCTCTTCTAGGAATACCAGGACATTTTTTGCTGGTCATACACCGAGATGCCCGGACTTGATCTTTCTATTGTCAAACATCGTATAGACACATGGCCTGATATCACATCTGTGCGACAAAATCAACGCCCACTGCACCCATCAAATGCAACGACCATCAAATCCGAAATGGAAAAACTACGCGTTGTCTGGTTCATATAACCCATCGCATATACGTCATGGGTATCCAACCCCGTCCCTGTCAACAAAAAAGAGGGCACTATTCGTGTCTGTACTAACTTTCACGATCTCAATCACGCCTATCCCAAAGACAATTTCCCAATGCCTTTTATTGACCAAATTATTAATGATTGTGCCGACCACGAGGCTTTGTCCTTCATGGATGGGTTCTCTGGCTACAATAAAATTCAAATTCACCCAAACGATCAGTATAAAACCGCATTCACTACCCCATGGGGTAATTTTTCATATCGTGTCATGCCTTTTGGCCTCAGGAACATTGGTGCGAATTTCCAATGGGCCATGACCTATGTTTTTCATGATGTCGCTCGCATCATCCTCACCTACTTATATGACCTCACCACTCAATCTAAGAAACACACTCAACATCTAGATGACTTATGGGTCATGTTCCAACGGTGTCGACAGTAAAATATCTACTTGAACCCCCTCAAGTCTGTATTCTAGTCACCGTTGGACGCCTCCTTGGGTTCATAGTCTCCCAACGTGGCATCACCATAGACTCCCTCAAGGTCCAAGCCATCACAAAAATCCCCCCCGCTAGGAATTTTTTCCAGCTGCAGAGCTTACAAGGCAAAGCTAACCTTTTACGTCACTTTGTCCCTAATTACACCACTCGTGCACATGGTTTCCTTCACTTTTTGTGTCATGATATCCCATTTCGATGGGATGAACATGCCCAAACTGATTTTGATGATTTAAAAGAAATGCTCTCCAACGCCCCTTTGATTAGTCCACCCGACTATGATCGCGACTACATCCTCTACTTATCGGCCTCAGCCGTCTCAGTAGCAGGAGTTCTCATCCAGCTAGGAGATGATGGTCACAAGCATGTAATTTACTATATTAGTAAAAACCTTTTAGGGCTACCCTTGAAGTACAATCACAAAGAGAAACTCGCCCTTCCAGTTGTCCTCGCAGTCCAGAAATAATGCCATTATATCCTGCTCGGAACTACTAATGTCGTGGAAGATTCCAACCCCATGCAATACTTGGTCAGTCGCCGGCAAATTAATGGTAAATTTGCGCGATGGATCGTCATCCTTCAGGATTACGACCTCAAGTTTTCAACACCCAAGAGAAAGAAATCCATCATCCTCATCGAACTCATTATGACATTTCCCTCAGATACTACCAGTTCACCCGTCAATATAGACTTCCCCAACGAACACCTCTTCTACATCCCCTCGGATGATCCCTAGTACAACGATCTCCTTGTCTACCTTTGCACATAGAAATTTGGAACCCACCTCTCCCGGGACAATTGTTGACGTAATCTCCATCAGGCCCCTTGATATCTCCTTATCAGTGAAATCTTATATCGATGAGGGGTCAACACCATACTCCATCGATGTTTGACCATAGACGAAGCTGACAGAGTTTTGAATGATTGCCACCTCTCAGGGATGTCCACTACCCAGAAAATCATTCGAGCAGGCTACTTCTAGCCTGCATTGTTTCACGACTGTATCCACGCTGTGAAACGTTGTGACAAATGCTAGGTTTATACCCACAAAGCATGAGAACCGCCCGCCCTTCTACACCCAGTCATCACTATTGGCCCCTTTTGCAAGTGGGGAATTGACTTCGTGACTTTCAACCCTCCATCCAACAAATGGAAACAAGTACATTATCGTGGTCATCGATTACTTCACCAAGTGGGTCAAAGCCATGCCCACCTTCAAGAACACCGCTGACACCGCAGTGTGGTTTTTCTTTAATCACGTTATTTCCCGCTTCGGAGTACCATTACAATTGGCCTCCGATCATGGAAAACACTTTGAGAATGATATCTTCGTCAAACTTTCCTCAAAGTTAGGCTTCTCTCACAAGTTTGCCTCCCCTTACTACCCTCAATCCAATGGACAGGTAGAGGCGGTCAACAAGGTCCTTAAAACCATGTTGCAGCATACTGTCAACAAACATAAGACCAACGGGCATCATATGTTGTTTTTAGAGGTATGGGATTATCGCACGGCAGTTAAAACTGCCACTGGTTTTACACCATTCCATCTCGTCCATGGGGTCGAAGCTACTCTCCCCATTGAGTGCGAAATTCCCACTTTACGCACCGCCATCGAGCGTTTACCTAACATTGCTCCAATGGAGTAGTGCTTGCTGAACTTAGAGTCACTGGATGAAGACCGTCGGTCCTCATTACAGAAAAATGAGGCAGCTAAAAAACGGTCAAAGGCCACCTTTGATCGCCATGTCAACCTTCACTCATTTAAGGAAGGAGACCTCTTCCTTGCCTACGACATCGCTCACGATACCCTCTGCCATGAAAAATTCCAGTCCTTATGGAATGGACCTTATATCATCCAGCACTGCCTCACTAAAGGCACATACATCCTGGCCTCTCCCGAAGGCTACCCCCTCAAAGAACCCATCAACGGGTTGTACTTAAAGAAATTTTATGCCTAAGAGTAGTCATTCTACACTAAGCTTTTTCTTTCTGTACACGTTTTGTAGAATGTTTAGTATTCTTTTTCCGCCACGCCTTATGTCTGATATACCATTTTTGTTATTGATAGATGCCTTCTCCATCGGCCTACCACATCTGTTATGCTAACAGAGCTAGCCAATGGACATAGAATCTCAATTTGGCTGCTTGGGCCCTCTATACCCCCTCACATGAACTGCTCCACTCCAGTGGCATATGTTTGGGCTCAGCGACCAACAACCAATAAGAATACATAGTTGTCATTGGCCTCCTTGCCGAGTCCAGTCACTGCAATATTCATCACCTTATCATCCTACTAGATTCCCAGATCATCGTCCTTTAGATCAACAATGTGTACTATGTCTGTGATCCCTGCCTCTTCCACAAATACCTACAAGTTAGAATTTTATCTCGACATTTTTATTCAATCACATTTACACATATTCCATGACAATTCAATCAAATAGCAGATAATATGGCTAACCTAGTGTTATTTTGGCATTGATCACATCAAGGCCTCATTACACATACATAAATTATCAAAGTCTGTCACAACATATAGATTAGACATCATAGAAAGCACCACAAAACATCATCACATGTGAACATCACAACGATCCCAAAAATGTATATCCATATATATATATATATATATATATATATATATCGATCACTGTGCTATCAATGTTTACAAAAAATAGTACAACATGTACACCGCCCATAGGCAGGTGAACCCCCTCATCCCTATAGGTACAAAATAGGTGTCATATCACCCTATACAAATGGGCTCGTAGGCCTGTATAAATACAAAAATATAGATATACAAGGGCACTCATGGTGCCTCCAAAGCTCCACCACCTGGTCCTCTTTCTAGAGGAGGTGCCCCACTGGTTGGGGGTCCTCTAGGTCCTAGCCACCCTCCCCACACATGTGATAACTCGACCGTAAAATAATGGCCACCCTCCCCACCCCCATGTCGTACCAAGATCGATTCCCACTACATCAATCGTGGCTCCTGCGCACCAGGTGTATCTAACAAAACTCTCGAGCGCAACATAGGCACCCTCTCCAAGAACTAGGCCACCAAGATCAAACCAAAGGAAAAATCCCCTGAGTCCATAGCTCGACACCTGTTGAGCCGCCCCATCATCTTGGTGTGTAGCATGATGCCCCAGAAAAAATGCTCTCCACCCAATGCCCTCTGCATGATCCTTAATTGACCACCATTGATCCACTGAGTAGCTAGGGATCCATATACCCTCGCAATCATCCCTGCAATGAAATGATGCACAAGGGCATCCATTGCACCAATCCACACCACTGAGCCCGACACAAATTTTTCCCCAAAACAATACATCTGTGCTAGGTCAACCAACTATCCATCCCCTGGAAATAGGGGATCAATAGGTAGAGCGCTTCCTCAAAATGGGAGCCCAGTCAAGAAATACACATCCTTCGTCGTAGAGAATGTGAGTTGCTCCCCCCGCACAATGAAGCACTGCAGATCAGTGCTCCACATAGATATCAAAAACTGCAATAGGTACTCGTGTGCCTGCAACAATGAGCATTCAAAGAACTTTAACAACCCATAGGCCGCCAAAGGTCCCTGCACACCTGGCTCCTCATCCCTCACCAGCTCTCTGAGGTGCGCCCAGTCTCTCTCCCTCTAGTGGACTGACATCCTGACCTGGTCACCTTCATCCACATACATAGTACTTGATCAGACATCACAAACCATAAAAATGCCAACTCTGAAAAATACAAGTTTTTACACCCCCTCAGCTTTGCCTCATCTGTGTGGTTGTCTCCCCCGAGGCGCGCACATGTGCATGCCTATTCTTCACACAGTTGTGCATCAATGCAAAACTGTCAAAGAAACATATGCTCATTCATGTTCCCTTTTCACACACACAAGCACGCATTCATGTGCGCCTGTTCGCTATACAGTTGCGCACATGTGTGCAACTGTCAGCAAAACAGTCGCGCACGAATGCACAACTGTACTTCAAACAGATGCGCATCTGATGCATGCCTATTTTCCACATTTAGGCACCCCCATGTGCGACTATCTTCATTACATCCGCACACCCAAGTGAAGGAATCCATCGATTTCCTGCGCACTGGGGTCCCCACCCTCACAAAAATTCTCAGTACGGCCATTCGTACGACCCTATGCAAAAAAATAAATCCTAACTACTATGTAGGAGGATGAGACCACTAACCTAGATCTCGCTAATCCTGGATCAGCTGGCTCGATCTCCCAGAATCTCCAAATCTTCTATCAAACCTCTCGTAACTCACTATGACAACAGGTAAAAATGAGGTGGCCTTATGGGCCCTACAGTTATATATAATCCCTTTTGCCAAACTTCCGAACTCAATTACAGGAGCTTAGAGCATCTGTTTTTCGATCCATCTTCAGCCATGAGATCAAGATTCAACTACCTACACAATCACATTCCCTGGGTCCCCATCCATCCTCAACCCCGGACGAGCATTTTTTTCACATCACGCCTAGGTACGCATGCTCATGTTCATAATTATTGAATAACTATTATATGTTCTTTATCTTCAGATATTGTTCACGTCGAGTATTCAGTTTTTATGTGCGCAAGTACTTGGTCATCACTCATCAACGCAACCCCTTCAGGTATATGATCGACACTGGCATGTAATCATTCCCTCTAAAAATCAATTGCATCTCCCAGTCACACCCTTCGACATTTGCCTATAGGATCCTCACACCCGGCTCTGCAGTAATTTCACCTCTGCTGCATTTCAAGTATGGCCACCCAGTAACATTCTCCCCCACATGATTTGTCCCATTCATAGTCCCCTTTGGCACTTTGACACTCATGTTGCTTTCACCCCCTAGGGATGGGAGTCCAAATAGTCGCACGGATGTTCGAGAATCAACTACATACTTCTTCTCCTCATTATGCTAGACTTCCCAATGGACTCCCAAGACATCTCATCATGGTTTCACTTTGACTGCAACCCCGTAGTATCATTAACCCTCCATTTCATCCAAAATCATTTTGCCCATCTACAAATTTCCCTCCATTCATTTCCCTCATACAGAAACCCACCCATGGGGCCCTCACCCTCCACCATTTCTTCCTCCAAACTTGTGCCCTCACAGGCCAAGCCACCTTGCACTAGGGCACCCATTTTTGTATCTGCATGTTTATCCCACCTAATTCTTTATTTATTTGGTAATTGTACAAAGCCTTTGTTTCCAACATTTACATAACTTTTGTTGTCGCCTTTAGTGGCCTTCTTTCCCGACAACGCAACCCCTGTCACCCTTGGTTGGGGCATTCATTACCTTATACTCTTATTTCCATCATCCATATACCTTGAGTATCCCATAGTCCATGTACCTACGATCTTTGAGTTTGTCCACTTTGTCACGCCTTTGGCACAGTTTAACCCATGTCTATTCATCCCCCCGACGCTAGATTCCATTTCACGGTTGCTGCCACTCATACTTCGCATATATCCCCAACCAAGGGAAGTCTTGAGCCTCGCCCCCTCCTGAATTCATCCACGTTCCTCATCAATTCCTGATCTCATCCAGTGGATTTCTAGAATCCCTTTGCTTCTTGGAGTCACGTCTCCCTTTCTATCGACATCAACACAATTTCCAGAAGGGTGACAATATCTTGACTCTCATTACCTTTACAATAAGGCATCTTGGATGGGCCCCAGGGATGATTTTAAGGATGGAAATTTATTTTAAAATGTAGAAACCTTGGTGAATCTCACTAATCCTTCATATGCCAACTATAAATGTTTGGCAATATTTTTGTAAAAATATTCAAATTTCTAAGGATTTTATATAGTTTTTATAAAATATTGGCGATTTTTAAGGTAAAATAATTTTATGCTATAGAATTTGGGTGAATCATTTTTAAAATAGCGAATCTCTTTTTTGGAAAAACCATGGAAAATTAGCCCATGAGCGAAATTTAGCCCCTAAAATCATCCCTGTGGACGGCACAGGGAGAGCCATCATTTCTCTCTACTATCTTTGAGCCCCATAACATTCAACTTCAACACTATGTCATGTTACGATGGGTGTTACTTTGTGACTATTGCAGTTATTTTTATTCGTCGAAGACCTTTGAAATTTGTTGGGCTATCAATGCCCATGAATCATCGACACTTCTTACAGGTGTCATCGCCTCTTTTCAGAGTATGTTCACCATCATAATTTTCCTCTGCCATTATCAAACCGCCCTGGAGGGTGCTGCAGTTATCTACGTCAACATACAACTTCAGTTACTATCTTACACATTTTGAGTTACATGACACGAGCATGGGGCATGCATGCCTCGTTTGTACACAGTTTTATTTTTCCACCCCTAGCGAAAGGTTTGGGTCCCACAGGTTCCCCTCTCCCTCCAATGGGTCTCTCTTACAATTCCACTCAAACACTCTCTCTTACAATGGTACTCTCAGTGGAAGAAACATTGATGTATTTAAACTATACGTGTGCTCCTAACCTCACACATCAGGGGGCATTTGTTATCACTGAAATTTTGTCAGCAAATGGTTACAGGAATCCATCATCTCCAAACACCTATTAGTTCATTCATTGTCCAAAAATGCATTTTCAAAGGGCACAAACTATACAACTGGTTATAAAATTAGCATGCACTCAGAATATAAAGGAAGCACGTGCATGTGCGCCAGTCGAAAACGCAAGGAAAGTGCACATGCACCCAATGCGCGACTATGTATGCAAAAAGTTGTGCACACCTCAGAACAGTTCATTTATGATTCTGGTCGACCTCCCACCCACTTTTGGTTTAGCTCCCAAGCCTATTTGTGCCCCAAATCCGAGCTGAATCCGAGTGGGGGGCTGGTCAAAGACCTAAAGGTGCCCTAAAGGGCCCCTTGTTCACACTAAATACCAGTTGGATAATGCCTCAAATCTTTTCTATAAAAAGAGGCCATGGGTGCACTATATTTTCAAGAATCTATTTGTATTGTTATGCTGCTTCTATTATCCTACAAGGAACCTCTTTCCTTCTTGGAGCATACTAGCATCATTTCATTGAGCTATTCACCTCACCTCTTGGGGGAATGAGCTTTGGATTTCTTCACCATTTCCTTTCTAGTTTGCTATTTGTAAGAATATCTCTCTCATAGGGGATTCAAGAGCCCTTCCTTGGAGGAAGAGGGGACCCATAAGCCTCCCTTTCTCTTTGGTGTTTTCCCACTAATACAATCTATCCATTGGTGGCATGAATATTGGTCAATTGTTTGGTTCATTTTTGTTCTAATTTCCTTATACACTTTAGTTTTGTTTCTTTAGTTGTTATTACCTTAGTTGTTTGTTTACTTCTTATGCTTGATGTGTCTAACTCTTGCACTAACTTTTTTCCTGTTCAGCTGACCCAATTGAACTTGCAAGTGTCCTTCTTTTGCTCATTCACATGATGAAAAGGATACAACAGTGACATTGGATCTATCGCCCATTGCTTTTGAACCCTCTATATTGTTGTAAACTTGAAGATGGGTTTTTGTAAGAACATCTTTATATAACACATGGCTTGTAATTCTAGCTTGAAAATCTAAATGTCCTATATCACAATTATTGTTAATAACATGGCGAATAGGAGAATCCAATACTCTATACCCAACACCAGCACTAGTACCACCGAGATCAAGAACACCAGCTAAACCCCCTAAGACCTCTTGTTCACAAATGAGTCTTGGAATAATAGGAATTTCTGGAGAAGAAATATCATTATTCAAAACCCTATGTTTGGTTCCAACCAGGGAGTCCTCTTTTGTGGAAACCTTATTAGGAGTTGGGCACTGATGTGATATTGCTATCTCTTTTTCTACTAAGGACTGATCTGATGGAAAGTTATCAAATTTATTCATTACCAATTCCCAAAAACCTCCAAATAATTCTACTATCCAATCCTCATTATGGGTAAGAGCCTTTATATCATCTTTTGAAAGAGAACTTAAAAAGGAGGGGAAAAAAGTCTGCATCTTACCAATGAAAGAGTTTTTTTCTATGGAGCATGTTGAATCCAACTCCATATGAGGATGGTTCAAGGATTTCTATGATATGGATTCTTCTGAATCAGTTGAGATCTTCTCCTCGATCAATCTTGGACATTTAGCTTTAATATGTCATGTTTGTTTGCATAAATGACAATGAAAAGGTTCTTGCCAATAATCCAAGTGTTGTATATAGGGTCTATGCTCTATAATGATTTATATATCTTCTGGTAACCCCAAGTCCAAATCCATTTCCACAAGAATCCAAGCCAACCTTTTGTTGTTCCATCTAAGAGAATTTTCATCAAAATAAACAAATCGATCCAAAAAGTATCCTATATCGTTAAAAATATTTAAAACCCACATCTCTATTGGAAAAGCATCAACATCCATAAACATCTCTTCTTGAAAATTTCCAAATAGGGATTAAACCCTGGTTCCCCTTTAACATTAAAATTCTTCTATCAATAATCCACGAAATCTCTAGGATTTTTATTAGGTCTTCTTCAGACAAGAAATGGAAGATAATATAGTGATTGGAAAGAAGACTGTACCGAGGGAAATAACCAAGCTTTGACTTCCAAACATTCTGAATCCATTGTTTGAGCTTGTTTTCCCCCATCTTGATGTAAAAAAAAAGTCCCAACTTGTTGGAAACATGCCAACAAATTTCCCATGCGGTCACATGCACATGCATGGAACTGTATTAGGAATGTGCATGCATGCACTCTTTTGTGAACATAGTGTGTAACTAGTTGATCTAATTATAATCAGTTAGTCTAACTATTTGAGAGATGTTATATATACGAGCATACCCATAGAGGTGATAGTGTAGTGTGTGAGCAATGAGAAATGTAGTGTAGCGCAATGTATGGGAAGAGAGGAGAGGATGGTTGTATGCCCGTGATTGGCTATTGTAATTCTCCCTTGAATAATAAAAATATGAATTATCATTGCCCG
This sequence comes from Picea engelmannii, assembly GCA_009831015.1. NCBI lineage: Eukaryota > Viridiplantae > Streptophyta > Pinopsida > Pinales > Pinaceae > Picea > Picea engelmannii. Next base: position 235,517 of record ML786165.1, on the reverse strand, counting down.
GTGGTTTTTCTCGTCTTGGGTTTCCACGTAAATCACGGTGTCAATTGTGTGATTGTTGTTTTGTTTCCTTTGGTTTGTTGTTCACAATTGTATGCTTTGTTTTTGCTTCCGCTGCCTAACAAGTGGTATTAAAGCTTGCAGAGAAGAGAATTATGATTGTTGGGAATCAGTTTGCAAAGAATAAAAAGCCGAGAGTTGTGGTGTAACATCCCCAACCACCCACAGGTTGGGGCATGCTACCTTCAATCCCACCCTTGGACTTCGTACTCTTATTGATACCTTCTTTAATTAATAAGAACACATAAGATACAAGATTTAATCGACATGCACAACAATATCCAGCAAGCATGCATAATCTAAGATTTAGTTAAACGATAATTAAAATACACAGTAGAATACATTCATACACAGATAATAATATCACAATAGAGAGCACTTATCTTTATAAAAAGGTGACACCAACTAGCTGCATACCAAGGACGTTCCACCCAACCGTAGACACCACTACCCCAAATATCAACAATAGTGTCACCCTTGAGCCAGGGTTATGAATCCACAAGGACGGTTCCAGAGCATACTTGGGTTCCCAAACCAGTCATCTCTCAAGCTCTCATAGGTTTCCCAGCACCCACAACAATCCAAGTACCCAACTCTCTTCTACCCAACCTATACCTCCCAAGAGAATGGACCTCCACCCTTCTCTGCCACGTAGTCCCTCAGGCAGTCCTTCTCCTTTTTCTAGGGCCTCTAGCATAGCTGGTCCAGAATCTCAATGCTGGAACTCTCGGGACTCACAGTTGTGAGAAATACAGGAATAGACCAATGCATTTCAAATATGCAAGCCCCAAGTCAAGGCTAGATTACACTAGTGAACATTACAACCAACTATATTGTGGCTAATTCTCAGTAGTTCATTTCCCTTTACCAAGCCAAGACACATGTGAGGATGGATCAATGGATGGGTAAGTGAGTGCATGGAAGGGCGTGAGGGAAAGAACGATATGAAATGCAGAAGGGAAGGAGCAGACGAGCCAATGACCAATGACCAACCCCAGGGATGGGTTTAAGTATCTCTCGTTTTGAATCAAGAACCTCCTGCTCTTCCCCAAGAAGCTCACATAACCGATCCCCTTCCTTAGAAAAAAGGGTAATTAAAATAGGAAATAAATATTTATCCCCTCAAGCCCCCTCTCTTGTGGAATCATAGCCCCCTATAAGTCTATTCCTTGTTCGTCTAGCAACCAACGATATGTTTAATATTAATGATGATCAAAACATTACATTTATTGGGCATACTGGCCCTTTAATAATTGTTTGGGCACTCAGGCCTCTCAACATTATAACAATACATTATTTAAAATGGGGGTTCGAAACCCGGGGTGTTACACTCCCTCCCCCTTATCTTCGCATTGTCCTTAGTGCATATACAAAATAGAGATCAAAATCTCAAATTTATTCAAAAAGTTGTGGGTACTCTGCCCGCATGGAATCTTCATGTTCCCAGGTAGCATCTTCAGGACCGTAGTAGGTCCACTAAACTTTTACCAACTCTATAACTCGATTCCGAAGCATTTTTACCTTTCTGTCCAATACCCATACTAGCTAAACCTAAAAGTCTCCCTCCGTATCTACCTAAATCAGATGCCAATTAATAACATGGTTAGGATCATGTACAGATTTATTTAGTAAAGATACATGAAATACATTATGAACATTCATGGAAGTAGGTAATGCAATCATGTATGCAGCTGGCCCTATTCTATCCGATATTTCAAATGGACCAGAGAATCTGGCTGGCATCTTTGTACAACTACCCAATTTCAATGAAATTTTCTTGGGCTTCACTTTCAAAAGTACATGCTCCCCTACTTTAAATTCTCTAGTTGTCATGTTCTTGTCTGCATAAAATTTCTGTCTATCCTGAGCTACTTTTAAATTCTTCTTGATATTAACCATGTGGTCTTCCATGTACTTGAGCAACTCCGGCCCAAGTACCACTCTATCTGCTAGGTTGTCCCAGCTTACTAGAGTATCTCATTTCCTACCGTACAAGGATTCAAATGGGCTCATTCTCAATGAAGTTTGATACCCATTATTATATGAAAACTCAACCATGTGTAAGTAATCTTCCCAATCAGATGGCTTATCCATCACATACATTCTCAGCATGTCTTCAATTATTCGATTGACCCTCTCTGTTTTCCCATCTGTCTGGGGACGATATGTTGTGCTAAAGTTTAGATTTGTGCCAAATCCTTTAAACAATCCCCTCCAGAAATTGGAGGTAAGCTTTGTATCTCTGTCCAAGACAATTGTCCTAGCTCTCCCATGCAACCAAGTAATTTCCTTCATGAAAATTTCTGCAATATTAGCCGTTGTATGCGTTGTCTTCACAGGCACAAAATGAGCACCCTTTGTTAATTTGTCAACCACCACCATGATTGAATCATGTTGCTTATTCATTCTGGGTAATCCTGTGATGAAATCCATGGTGATCACTTCCCATTTCTTCTCTGGAATTGGCACTGGCTACAGCAAACCCGCTGGGTGCCTATGCTCAGCCCTCACCTTCTTACATTCCATACATAGAGCGATGTAATTAGCAACATCCTTCTTCATTCCCGACCAAAAGAACTAGCTTCTTACTGTTGTAATTGTTTTTTGGTAACTGGGATGTCCAGCATAAGGAACATCATGCATTTCCTTCAATACCAAATTCCTCAATACTCCGGAACTAGGAACATAGATTCTATTTTTATGCACGAGTAATCTGTCTTCCTTTATCTCATACTCCTTTATTTTTTGTTGTACATATCCATGTTGTAAGTTTTCCTTTACCTATAGGTAATTCTGATCTGTAACAAGATCATCTAAAATTCTTCTCTTCAAGTCTGACTGATGCATACTGACAGTAGCAGCATGCATGAGATGCACTCTTCTACTAAGTGCATCAACAACAATATTCTCCTTTCCCTTGATATGATTGATATTGAATTCATATTCACTTAGAAATTCTAGCCATCTTGTTTTCCTGTCATTCAAGGTCAGTTGTTCAAAAATATACTTCAGGCCAATGTGGTTTGTCCTTAATTCAAATTTCTTCCCCATGAGATAATGCCTCCACATCCTCAAGGCGTGAACAATGGAAGCAAGTTCCAAGTTGTGGGTGGCATAGTTCATCTCATTTTCCTTAAGATTTATGGACTCATATCCAATGACATGTCCATTTTGTGTGAGGACTCCCCCAAGTCCTTCCTTACATCCATCTGTACATACCATAAAACTTTCATTTGGGTCAACAATCTTTAACACAAGTGCAGTAGTAAGTAATTCCTTCAACAGATTAAAATTCTTTTCACACTTGAGTGTCCATTCAAATTTAGTTACCTTCTTTTGCAAAGAAGTGATGGGATGAGAAATCTTAGAGAACCCTACTATGAACCTTTTGTAGTATCCAACTAATCTCATAAAATATCTAACGTCTGACACATTTCTGGGTGTTGGCCATTGATCTAAAAATGAAGAAGACTTGAAAAAATTAAAATTTATTGCAAGTGAAAGTTATGTGTTTAAAGAAAAAGGATCAGTTTGCAACACATAGATTTAAAGGATTACTTATGCAAATTACACATAGACAGCAACATAATCAATGAACATAAGCACATAAACACAGCAATTGATAAAGGAGTTCACCCCTCTTATGGGCTACATCTCATGGTCCAGCTTCCAATGGATCATTATTATTAATTATTCAAAAGTGCTCAAAAACATGTCTTACAATGCTCAAACTGACAAACCGACAGCTCCAATGGCTTCAGAGCGTCCCAAAACCCATGTCTGGGCTCTTTTGGCACCTCAATCGGTCGAAAAACGAAGAAGTTAGGCCTCCTGGAAGTCCCCCTCTTCAAGCTTGTTGTCTATGAATCTACAAAACGCACCCTTCCTGATTGAACCTGGCTCACACGCATTTTAAAGCGTGAAAACCCAGCACCGGGCGCAATCGCGCCAACGGTGCAAACCGTAGGACGGTTAAGGGCATGCCAACCCCTAACCGCCTAGGCACCTGGGCATATGGCGTAATGTGACCTCGCGCATGGGCAAAAGTGGTTAATGGTTATAACCGTTGAAACTTCCTCTGTGCTCTAGGTCGCGGGCATATGGCATACGAGATGTGACCAAGGGTCATATCAAAACCCCGCGCCAACAACCGTGCGCATATAACATGGGCACATGTGTTATGTAATAGGACCACGGGTCGGGGCTAGGCCCCGGCCCGACCCCCCACCAAAACGATACAAAATGAAACTTAAATACAATATTACCCGCATACATATTAAGAAACAATCGGCGGCATGTTGGTTAGTGGAGGACTTGTGAAGTATTACATAGTGGGGGAGGTCTGGCGGTCGAACCCCATGGAATCCCATAACATTTTTACATACAACCAAAAACCAAACAATGAGTGACATGTGGTGCCCACGGATTGGGCCATGTGTCCTCATACCATTGGCCACTAAAAGACACGTGTCGCTCCTGGATTCGAGAATTGCCAACCAATCAACATCTGCCACATCACCACTGTACGTTCGTATGTTCTGTACGGTCCTGCCACGTCAGACTGTACGGACTGGTACAGTCAACATCAAATTTTTTTCCTGTTTGGCTTGACGAACAGATCGCGATATCTTCTCCATACAGAGTCCATTTGACAAAGTAAATATACCACCGGAATCAGGAAGACGAGACGGACACAATGGCACTGTTTTCGTCGCATTCCGAGCACTTTGAAATTTGAGCAAAATTTGATCCCCTGATCACACCTCCCCATTGGGAAGCTTTTGGACCTCCAAAAGACTATTCTCAGTCTATGTGAAGATG
>ML786165.1:203553-214966 GCA_009831015.1 Picea engelmannii | reverse complement strand
GCTGCATACTTTTGCTGACAGACAAAAATGCCTTTGGCTAATTGATGAACCTCAATCCCTAAAAAATATTTCATTATGCCAAGATCTGTCATCTCAAACTCAGATTGCATGGCATGTTTAAAATCTGTTAACTCAAGATTTCCTGTATAGATCATGTCATCAACATATAAACATACAATCAAGATTTTACCGTGTTGATCTGTTTTGGTGTAAAGAGTTGGCTCATTTTGGCTTCTACTAAAACCACTTTTGATCAGATAAGTGTCAATTCTGTTGTACCAAGCTCTCGGAGCTTGCTTTAAGCCATACAAGGCTTTCTTCAACCAATATACTTTGGCTGGGTGCTCTTGGACTTCAAATCCAGGTGGTTGATCGACATAAACTTCTTCTTCTAAGAAACCATTCAAGAATGTTGACTTGACATCCATTTGGTATACTTTCCATTTGTGTTGTGCTTTTATGGCCAATAGAGTCCTTACAGTGTCTAATCTTGCTACTGGAGCAAAAGTTTCACCATAATCAGTCCCTGGTTGTTGTGAGAATCCTTTGGCAACAAGTCTTGCCTTGTGTTTTTCAATTTGCCCTTTTTCATTGAGTTTAGTTTTGTAAACCCACTTGACACCAATACTCTTCTTGTGACTTGGCAAATCAACAAGATCCCATGTCTTGTTCTTCTCAATGGAGTCAATTTCTTGGTTCATGGCTTGAACCCAATGTGGCTCCTTAGCTGCTTCCTTAAAGGATGTAGGTTGGCATGACATTAAAGCAAAAAGGTTGTGTTGTTCAAAGTCATCCAACTGCTGATGGATTTCTCTCAAACTTCGAGTTCTCTGATTTTGTGGTTCAGAGAATGATTCTCTGCTGGAAGTTGAGTTATCATAAGAATTTTCAGGTTGCCTTTGTACTTACAATCTTGGAAGAATAGTTTGAGGTACTTGTTGTTCTGAATTTTCTGCGTTTTCAGAACTTGGCAGCAATGGATTTTGACTGTCCATTTGCTGATTTTCTGAATCATTCCAGAATTGATTTTCCAGAAATTTTACATCTCTACTGAGAATTAATTTCTTGGTGATTGGATTGTATAGCCTGTAAGCTTTAGATGTTTCACTATATCCAGTGAAAATACATTTCTCACTTCTGTCATCAAGTTTCTTCCTTAATTCGGAAGGTATGTGAGCACATGCTATGCATCCAAATGTCCTTAGATGCGCTACATTTAGCTTTGTCCCACTCCATGCTTCTTGGGGAACTTTCATCTTTAGACTTGTGGTTGGTGATCTATTCAAGAGATAAACTAAGCATGCTACTACTTTAGCCCAAAACCTATTTGACAAACTTTTCTCTTTAAGAAGTGTTCTTGCCATATTCATTATTGTCTTATTTTTCCTTTCAGCCACTCCATTCTGTTGTGGAGTATACCTGGCTGTTGTTTGCATAATAATGCCTTGTGATTTGCAGAAATTTGCAAATTCTCTGGAGTTGTATTCTCCTCCTCCATCTGACCTGAGTGCTTTGACATATTTGCCACTCTGTTTTTGATCTTCTGCCTTGAATTCTTTGAATTTTGCAAAAGTTTCAGACTTGTGTCTGAGAAAATAGATCCATATTTTTCTGTTGAAATCATCAATAAACGTTAGAAAGTAAAAGCTACCACCTATTGACTCTGTTTGCATTGGTCCACATAGGTCAGTGTGAACAAGTTCAAGATATTGTTTGGCTTGATTGGAAGACTATGGAAAACTAGTTCTCTTGTGTTTTCCAAGTATACAAGACTCACATGGGGGAATTTTCTCTTTAAAGATAGGAAGACCTTTGACCATGGAGTTCTTCTAAAGAAGACTTAGACTCTGAAATGGTAGATGTCCAAATCTTGTATTCCAAACCATAGTTTCATTCAGGGTGGATGCACTCTGTGCATATGGTTGACTCAGATTTGCAGTTCTAAGTGTAAGGGGAAACATCCTATTGGGAGTCATATGGATTTTAGAAATTAATTTTCTGCTTGGGATTTTGTCATATATCTTGCAAGATGCTCCCTCAAAAATTATCTTATAGCCATGTTCAATGAGTTGTCCTACACTTAGCAAATTATGTTTCAAATCTGGAACATGATAGACATTGTATATGTCTTTCTGTACATTCTGTTTAGTAAGAATAGAAACAGTTCCTTTTCCTTGAACCTTGACTAAGTAATCATTTCCAAGTGTAATATCAGATGAGATTGAAGAATCAATGCATGAAAGTAATTCTTTGTTACCTGTCATGTGATTGTTGCATCCACTGTCCAGCAACCAGAGATCTTTAGGTTGATGTTTAGTGTTGTGACACGAAAGAAACATACCTCCTGAGTTTTCTCCCGTGTGATTTGACACATGTGCTCTGCTTGAGAGTTGGTCTGCTTCCTTCTTCCTGCATTCAAATTCATAGTGCCCATACTTTTTGTAGTAATAGCATTGTATGCTTGATTTCTCATTTGATCTTCTCCCTCTGCCTCTTTGAGGCTAGAAATTCTAATGTTGATTTTGTTGTTGTCTTTGACCTTGGAAATTTTGATTCAGATACTGTTGTCTGTTACCTCCACTAGAGTGAGGGTTATGTTGATTGTTCCCTCTTCCTTGGTGACCTCTACTTCTTCCTCTGCCTCTCCCTCTGCTGAAGCAGAATTGAGTTTTGAAAGCATTGGAGATTGACTCATCTGTGAGATGTAGTCTGGTCTCATGTGTCACCAGAGAACCAATTAGTTCATCTGTTGAAAAACTTGACAGATCCTTGGATTCAAGGATTGTTGTGACAACCATTTCAAATTTCTTGGGTAAACTTCTAAGGATTTTCTCAACAATTCGTTGATCAGCGATGGCTTCGCTAGTCAATCTGATCTGGTTCACGATTCCCATGACTCTGGTCATGAACTGATCCACATTTTCGGACTCTGTCATCCTTAGAGTCTCGAATTGCATCCTCAAGGTATGCAGTTTAACTGTTTTGACCCTATCATTTCCTTGATAGGAAGATTTAAGGATGTCCCAGGCATGTTTTGAAGTACCAGCGCCTGTGATTTTTGAGAAAATCGAGTCATCCACAGAGTTTTGAATCCAAAATTTAGCTTTATTTTCTTTGTTCCTCTGTGTTGCCTGAGCAATTCTCTGCGGATTAGTCATAGCAGAAAGGGTTGCTGGATCTAGTTCCACATATCCAATATCCACTGGTTCCCAGCACTCTTGTGCTTGCAAGAAGGATCTCATCCGAAGAGATCAAAACTCGCAATTCTTTCCCAGAAGAATCAGACCCTGAGTTGGTCCTAAAGAGCTAGACGACGCCATATTTAAAAAAAAAAAATTGCAATGAAAACAGAGGGAAATTTTCGTATTTTACCTCCGATCGCCAAAACGTCGATTTTCCGATGGCCGAAAAGAGCTTATCGGCCTTGAATTGGCCTTAGTCACCGTGCAATGTGACCATGCGCCTTAATGTTAAAGCGCTACGGGATTTTCCAGTTCTTTGTCGTTCAATTTGCCGAAATGCGAAATTTGTCTTTGGACAAATCAACGGTCTAGATCTGCTGATGATCTGACGGTCCAGATCTTACCGCAGTCAAACGTCTTATCGGGAGTCAGGGTTTCGAGAGTCGAAATGTATTGGACCTCTTGTCCATGGAATCCCCGATTTCCCGATTCTCGATTTCGCGATGGATGACCTTTCCTTTCGGGGAATTTCTCGATTGCTTTGATCTCCGCCACGCGTTCTCCTATATTGGACGGTCCTGATTTCTCCTCGCGATTTCGCGATTTGATATGTTCCGGACGTCTCATCTCCAGGATCTGCGATTTTTCGAATCCCATAATGCCGATGGACTCTCCTATCGGGACTTTTTCCGAAAGCCTCGATCTCTTCCACGCGTCCCAACAGATGGACGACTCCGATCGTTTACGAGGTTTTCACCATAAATAAACCTGATCCCTTGTCCTCAGGATTTGCGATTTACCGAATCCCGATGTGCCGATGGACTCTCCTCTTTCGAGACTTTTCCGAGTCCTTGGATTTACACCACGCGTCCCCTCAAGATGGACAGTTCGCATCGTTTCGCGATTTCGCGACTTGTGACGCCAAAGTTTCTGTCAACTTGAGAACTCTGGTTGCCGAAACGTCGACGGTTTCCTTGATGTCCGCCATGTGTCCAAACAAGTGGATGGCTGAGATCTGATCGCTATTTCGTGAATCACAATTTCGCGAGTTTCGAACTTGCGTTGCGACGGTCTTTCAAAACTGCGAACTCCGAAATGCCGATGGAGTGATGGCTTGGATATGCTGCCACCTATCCTCTAAAATGGACGGCTCACAATCCTCTCGGGATTTCACGATACGTGTTGTCGGGATTTCGCGTATCGGAGTTTTGGAGAGCAGTTTCCTTTTCTCGTCCAACTCCTGATTCTCGATTTTGCGATCGCATCAGATCGACGGCTCATGATCTATCTCGATCCAACAATCCAGATGATGTCGGGATTTCGCGACTTCTAAAGACGAAGTTTCTCCTGTGCGCTCCAGAGGACTAAACCTCGTGCACCTTCTCGCTGATCCAACGGCTGTCGGTCCTCTGCGCAAGATCTGACGGCTGAAATTCTTTTGCCTTTTTCGCGCTCTCTTCGTCCCTTCTGAACTAGTTTCCTGCTTTGGATCCGTTCGCACGACGAATCTTACGGCCTCAATGGTTGTTCTTTGCACATGAGATGCGTTATTTGCTCCTTAGACGCGATCTTTACTGAATTTGAAGGAATTCCTTTTGTGGAAGAAAAAATTTGTGAATCTTTCAAAGATTTGAAAGAATTTCACAGGTTCTTTGATCTCTGCTGCAATCTTTGACAGATTTGAGCGATATCCGAGAATCTTTAAACGATTCTACCTTCCGCAGGAATCTTTAGCGAATTTGAACAAATTCTTTGAATTCTTCAAGAGTTCCCACCTCCTGTAGCTCTTCTTCGTAAATCTTTGATGATTCTTGAAAATTGTTCAAGAAACTTTAAAGTTTTCTTCTTTCTCGGTCTCTGCTTCCTCGTTCTTTCGAGCGTAGTACGCTCTGCAAGTTTCCTACGTTGATCTTTTGAACGTAAGACGGTATGCTTCCTCGTGGAAGTTTCCTGCGAGAATCTTTCGAGAGTATGACAGACGGCTCTCCAAACCTTGTGAAAGAGACTGTGTCGCGTGCTCTCAAGATCCGTGAAGCTCTGCCCTGTGAGGATCGTGTTGCTCTCCGGACTGTGTGAAGAGGCTTACTGCTGAAGCTCTAATACCATGATAAATTGTGAAGCAAAGAACATAAAACAATATATTCAAATGTATGAAGAAGAGTGCAAAAATGAAGTTACAATGTAAAGGGAAATAGCTGAGCTAAATAGGCTCAAGCAAGACAAAAATAGAAAGTACAGCTGGACAGGACAGCTGGCAGTGTATAGTCAGACTGTTGAGGTTACAATATATTTAACAGTGCAGTGGCTGCAGTGATTTAGTCTGTGGTTATGATTCATGAGTTTTGGACAATATGAGACCTACCTCATGTTATGTCTTGCAAGAATGCAAGGATCTATTGGGTAAGTTTGGACAGGTACATGATGTGGTGTTCTATGGTGGTCAAAGTGTTGTGCATTTGACTAAAGGTCCATCGTATCAAAATGGGACAAGTGCATCAGTTTATTAGATAGATTATTCATGGAGGCAAAATGGTCCATACTGAAGTGAATCATGTAGGCATGTTCACGTAACAATAGTGTTAGAGAAGTTCCAGAGCTGTGATGGTGTTTGGCTTCTCTTGGCTTGCAGGAAAGGTGATGAATTAATTAAGGGCATGATATATCAGGTAAATTGTTGTCAAGGTGGAGATTGTTGGAAACATGCCAACTAATTTCCCATACTGTCACATGCACATGCATGCAGCTATATTAGGAATGTGCATGCATGCACTCTTTTGTGAACCGATTGTGTAATTGGTGGATCTAATTATAATCAATTAGTCTAATTGTTTGAGAGATGCTATATATACAAGCATACCCATAGAGGTGCAGTGCAATGTGTGTAGAGAGCAAAATGTGTGTGAGGAAAGGATGATTGTATGCCTCAGATTGGCTATTGTAATTCTCCCTTTAACAATAAGGATACCTAATATCATTGTGTGTGATTTCCAGCATTAAGTTTCCACATAAACCACTCTGTCAATTGTATGATTACTGCAGTGTTGTATTTGGGTTTGCTGTTCACACTTTTATGCTTTTTTTTAATGCTCTGTTTTTGCGTTCGCTGCCTAACACCACCAACGCTTTCGTAGATAAGCTCGCGCGACCATGTCTAGTGAGACATCCTTCCCCAAAATATACATGGATCTGCCGCTACAAACCTTCAAACTTTTCTGATTTCTTTTGTTTTTAGCCCCATTTAATTTACCCTTGTTCACAAATTCCGGAGAGCTCTTCACCTTCAGAGAGCTATAGTTAGCAGGTCTCTTTTCACCAAAGGTTTTGTAAAAACCCTCTTCCGCATCCAAATCCCTGCCTACAGAATGAGTTAAAGACTTATTACTTTTTTAACACATTTTTCAATAAGTCATCCACCTGTCTGGATGTCTGCACGGGTGATACATCTGTCATATTTCCCATGTGTAAACTTGCCCCACTTTGTTGGGCATAGATCTCATTGTATGCCTCGTCAGAGAGGAATAGCCCCTCTTTGGCCCAGATGGCATTCTCCTCCCCATCCAGTCCAATAACCCTTCCATGTCACCGCTCCTCCACCGTTCAAAACCCTTACGCTCCTCTCGCTCTCGGGAAAAGACACTCTTACTTTACAGTTGAATCTCAACTAAAAAAAATCCATATTCACCGACACGTTATACCAGCAAAAGTACATAAAAACTGAACTATTTTATTTTCATATTCACGTAGATTTAATTGATTTTCCTTTCAAAGTTGACAGTGAACGTTGATTTAGGTTTTGTCAATTATGAGCGTCGGAGAAGTAACGGTTGGCATACTAGGGTTGAATTTAATCACATAATTCTGTTCAATTTCACATGAAGAATGACCGATTTGATACATTTGAGCACTACGTTCAACTCACAAAACACAGCAATTCTTCATATCTGCAGTGCTATCTGCGTCAATCAGAAACCAAATCGAGGCAGAGATGGCAGATCGCTTCATTGACGGGATTTTGAGAGGCCGACGTTGTTGATCCCACTCTTTTTAGGGCGTCTACGTTAAATTTGCGCGACGCTGTGCTGTCCATTATATGTTATAATTAGAATTTCCTTCTAATCGATGTCTACCGAAAAAATTGTCTCTGTTGAAATAAGGCTATTAAATGAAAGTTTGAAAACAGGAGGCGTGCCTACAGGGAAAGCTGCCAAACTGTCGATGTCACTCCAGATGGATGAATATGAGTAGATTCCAATCGGCTCAATCGCAATCAAAACCCAACAAATTTCAACTACCAGAGATGGATGAATATGAGTAGATTCCATTCGGCTCAATCCCAATCAAAACTCAAAAATATTCGCAGGAGTTTAAACGTTCTATTTTTTTTGGTTTTTTATCATTTTTTTTTTTTGTTTTTTATCAATTTTTTTTGGTTTGATTTTGCTGAAAATTTGATAATGAATGGTTGAATCTGCAGATTTGGGCTAAGTTTGTATAATCCAAGTATCCGAGAAATTTTTCATCAAACTTAATCCATTTATATATTCAGGAAAAACAATTTAAACAACAGAAAATAAAAAAATTATCCAAATTTACATCGCCAATTCCTGAAAAAAAAAAAAACCTAATAGAATGTTTAGAGTTTAACTAATAAAATGTTTAACTAACGGCCAAAAATTTCAACTACCAAAGATGGATGAATATGAGTAGATTCCAGTCAACTCAATCCCAATCAAAACCCAACAAATTTCAACTACCAGTCCATGACAGGATGTAATATCTCATATATATAAAGTTTGAGAGGCTTGCTAGAGATTGCTTTTGTTTAAATTATCCATCTACCCTTACATGATTTTCATTCTCAATTTTTTTAGGAAGTTTAATTTTTATAAACAAATTTTAAAATACTTTCTCTTTTCCATTTGTATTTCCATAAGATATTAATAAAAACAATTAATATCCTCTGTAAAAGTATATAGATAAAATATACATAACTGATCTGGTAAGGAACTTCACAAACTTTAAGAATGATCACATTGCATCTTAGCCAATCATGATCCACATATCTGCAACAATTGAAAAGTCAATCACACACCTACGCTACCCATGTCTCCACAACAACAATATAAGACACCAATATAAATACAAGGAACCACTAAGGTTTTCATTATTCCAACAAATAGCCTAAGCTAAAGGTTGAAATGGTGGAAGCTAACTATCTAAATGGCATATAGAATCTTAGTCATTTGGATTAACCACACACTATGGCATATCTTCTTAGCCTAGACATAAAAGTAGCATACAAAATCTTGGTCATCCAACTTAAGTAACAATTGTAACATATGAAAAACCTAATTTTCATGACATGGTTATTAAAGAATGTATCCCAACCCTCTCACTAGGGTGGATGGATTACATAGCTACTAAAGAATGTATCCCAAACTTCTTAGTAGGATGGATCAATTATAGATTGATATGGCAAAGTATCAAATCTTTCCTAGATTATGTTAGGAATTCAAAATAACAAGGTAACTCTATCCAAACCTCAAACTCCTAAGAAAATAAAACTTATTGTCCAGAATAAGTTTTTCTAAGTTTTGTTATCTTTGAAGTAGGAGCATAGTTGGACATGAGTGGGTAAGATTGTCTATGTTATGTGGAAAGTTGTGGAGGCCTCAATACATGGAAGATAATTGGATTAAGGGTATAAAATACTAATCATGTGTTCTTCCACTCATAGAAGGGTTGATCCTAGTTACAACATGGTGCACGAGACTTATTTGCATCAAAGAGACATTGCATTAAGACAAGTACTTAATGGGTTACAATTGGCTTACTTCTAGACCCTTCTGAAATCATTGGACAACACTTATGAGGCGCACATGCACACACATCTATGTGTGTGTGTGTCTGTATGTGTGTTTATCCATTATGTCAAGGTTCTACTAGAAGTTATGTTCTGTTTCTTGAATTTTGTATCATGAAGGGTGTTGATACAAATCATTTCTCTACATGAGAGTCACCATGATCTAGGATTACAACATTATTCTACTATCTATGTTTCTTCTAAAATATATGATATTTTTTTAATATAATATAGAAAACCAAAGGTTCTTCCTATTTAGTTGATGTTATGGTTTACATTGATGATAGGGTCATTATTTTTCTTGAATTTATGAATAATGTTATGTGTATGAAATTTCTTATTAAGTTTCTACACCATCATTAATCTTTATAAAATGAACATTTTCTTGGAATTTGCACCATTTTTCCTTCCCTTTACCCTAAACTTTCTTTAAACACAACAACATGCATGCATCGGGTGAGACCTCCTTCTTCTAGAAGGTTGAAAATGTTATCTTCTTAGACAACAAATCTCTTTGTTAGACACCTTTATGGAACTTTGTTTTAAATTTAAGACAACAAATGGTTAATATGTTGTTAGGACCTCAACAAATGCACAGTGGGGGGAATGTGGTGGAAGCTAATGAAATTCAAGTTACAGGACTAGTTTTGTGTGGAGATAAATGCATTTGCATGTAAAGAATGTATGTACTTAGAACTACACATCGAAATAGTCAAGAATACTTACCTTTTTAAATATGAACATGATTAATCTTGTATAAATGACTAAAGGGATTGGCGTAGTAGCTTATTTGTTAGAGGCCATACATTGATGTTGATTGGAATGTTACAAATTTTTTGAAGTTGCATGCATTAGAATATGATCTCTCATGTACAATATATCTCCAATTTAAAGGTGTTGTTAAAGGATATGTGCTGGAATTTGTTGTAGAGTATCATAAATCCTTAACAAAAGCATTGAAATAACTCAAGAAAGGGCCTCAAAACATGCTCGTGGAACAAGGACTGCTACTTAACCCCATGTAGATGGAATTATAAGAACCAAATGTGGGGGACACACTAAAGGACAAGTTCATGTGTCAGGAGGCTCGAAGGTTTAACTAATGGTATATGAACATAACACGGTGGTGGATACAATCACCATGTTTAAAGATAACTAGTGCTAACAAAAGCATGGTAGTGAGATCATATGAGAAGTATTCACACTTGGAAAGAGTCCCTCATGAGAAAATTCTAAGATTCATCAAAAGTGTGAGATAATGAGGTAGTTGCATGAGTTGAGTGAATAATATTTGGACATCCCTGTAGTTTTTAAGAGAGAGTTTGTATTGGAGAATATCATAGATAAGGCTACAATGGAATAAGTAGAAGTAATTTTGTAAAAAATAGTTTAGGGAGCATTTATGCTGGAGAGGTGAATGCTCAAATGAAGAGAAAAGAAGAACCATATAAGCTATTCATCCCTAGATATGCTAAGATCAATGCTACTAGGACTAAGTGGAAAAAGAGTATTGCAATGGAACTACAAATGATGTGGTGGGTGTAATAAGTGTGTTTAATTATGTTTTAGGATATCTTCAGTTGAAATCATGTAATTATTCGAAATTGATGAGAATGGTATGATAACAAGATGTTGATCTCCTAAAAGGTTAAGGGAACCACCATGTCTAATGTTGATCTAGCCCCTCCCCCACAAGAACTAAACCTTTTCACTCAAATGTCATTCCCTTACACCCTTTGTGATGTTAATGGTCATCCCACTTAGCATTTTCCAATTCTCTTAGAACTTTGTCAGATTCTCCACCCACCTCCCATTTCCTAATTTTAGTTTATCCCATCCAAAATGACTAAAGGAATTAACACCCATTCCACATAGGAGCCCATCCAGAAAAGCACGTTACCCTTAGTTATGCAATAATCACCCTTTCACCCTATGTAATACATTCTACCATTATACCCACCATTGTCCAAAACCCTCTCATTTCACTCCTCCCTTGTTTCTTTATGAAAATAACGCCATTAATCACATTTCCATGTTGATTTATGTTGTCATCTTCTCCCTCCGCCCCATGTGAATCACATATACTCCACTACCATTTATATCGCTCCTTATATGTTGGTTTCATTCATTCTAAAATCCACTCATTTTAATCTAGAATCAATGTTAGTCCAACAACAAGCTCCACTTTTTCACCCTTCCAAACTCCACCGCATGTTCCATCTATGGAATATTTTTCTAGATACACCATTTCCACTTTTACTATCTCCACTTCTATTAACCAACATTCATTCACCTATGGTGTTATTACCTATCTAAAATTGGACCCATATGTCGGCTTACCTAACTCGATAGTTCTAATTGATACCCC
>ML786165.1:123223-189203 GCA_009831015.1 Picea engelmannii | reverse complement strand
AACAAACTATGCTCTGATACCACCTGATCTGAAAATAGAAGGCTGACTTGTTATGCTATGCAAGCACCCTCTACTTCATTAAAAATAAACTTTACAGGACCTTGCTTCATGTGTATAAATATGCAAGATAAATTATGTGCCAAGTTTATGAATCTTTTTTTGAATGTTTATGTGTGAGGAATTGTTCTTTTAGATGGTTAAATATGTACTTTAAATAAATACACAACAACACAACTTGCAGCAAATAAACCATCAAACTCAGAACAATCACAACATGATAAAGGAGTTCACCCCCCTCCGGGCTACATCTCCTTGAGCCTCCATCAATGGACTTGGCTCTCTAGGATTAATTTGTCAAAATTTCTTTTACAAGCTGCTGCTCAAGTCCAATGGAAAAATAGACTGTATCATTGAGATCAGAACACATAAAAACCCCAAAAATGACTAATAAAACTCTGAAAACGGATCATGGCTCATCCGGGCATGACCTCTTCTACATGTGGCCATAAGCTTCACTGAGCTTCTCTTTGGAAAAAACACCTGTAAAAGTCCTCAAAAGCCTCTGAAACCTGTCCCAATGTGTTCAGAGCATAACAAGTCAGCCTTCTATTTTCAGATCAGGGAAAAAGTAAGAAGGGTTCCACGATTGGCATCAGCAAAGTTCGCTGCTTTGCATGCAATGAATATGGCCACTATGCAGCACAATGTCCCAACAGGAAGGGGACAAAGGATAAGGAGAAGGAGAAACAGGTAGCAACCTCTGCAGAGGTAAATGACTTTAGTGAGAAGTTTGAGAAAGAGTTTTCTCTTGTTTCCATTGTTTCTAGTGGCAACAACAATAGCTTTGAGTTTGATAGTACTTGGACAGTGGATAGTGGGGCCACTAGTCATATGAAAAGAATGTTGGATTCATTTATGTTCATATCTTAGATTAGTCCTGGTCATGTTGTGAATGGGACTCACCAGATCAGAGGAGTCGGCAGTGTCATGTTTCTGTTGAACTTCGGAGAGACCCTGGAAGTTGAAGGGGTGTTGTTTGTACTAGGGCGAAGAGTTAATCTCCTCTTAGTCTCGGCTCTGGAGGATGCTAGATATGTAATCACTTTCAAACGTGGTTATGTTCATATTCATGCAATAGATGAGGTTCCCATCAGAATAGTTTTGATTAGAGAACGGAGAGGCAGAGTATACACAGTGCTTGGCCAGCATGTGATATGTCAGTCAGGTTGGATATCTGACTCAGAGGGAGAGAAAGAAGCTCAAAGGAATGAAGGTGCACCTGAATATCAGTCCTCGGTTCAGGGATCTAGTACTAGCAGAAAGATAAAATAGTATGAGTTAAGCCAGTCAGAAAATGTTCAGAGACGAGACAGGATTTCTCAAAGCATCAGTAGAAGACACAGTTCCACCAAACCAATTCAGATGCAACATTTAGGTTCAAAGGGAGCAACCATTGCAGATAGCTTGGAGTCCGAGAATGGTCCTGGAAGTAGTAATGTCAGGAGGACCTCCCTCATTAAGAGGGAGTGTTGAAATGTAACAAGGGATGTCCTCATTCATGTTTTTGTGTTTTGTCATGGGGGGGACATAAAAGTCATATTTCCTAGACATGTTTTATTTGTAAAGTGACTTTTTAAATAAAGTGATTTTATAAAGTGAATGTACTTTATAACTTAAAGTGATTTTAAGTTGTGGGACCCAAAAGTATTTAATGAGCATTTATTACTTATTTTGTAATTAATGAGGAGCATTAAATATGAGCCCTCAGATTAGACTTATGATAGCCATTAGATTGAAGTTGGTTATGTAAGTTAGGGTTTCTTGGGAAAAGAGAAGAGCACATATACATGTTTAGGAATGTGAGAAGAACACACAGTAAAGACAAAGGAGAGAGAGATAATATTTCTGGAGAGTTTAAGAGCATAGTTTTCCAATTTAATTAGAGTGCACGATTCCCAAGGCAGTGCAATCATAATCGTCCGTACAACAGAAGGAAGGGTAGTTCGTACAGTGAGAAGACAGTCTGTACAACAAGAGGGAGGCATGATTTCCAAGAAAGGAGTCTGTATAGTCCGTATTGTACTTGCTGGCATGCTTTCCGTGGTAGATTTGTGTGCATTTATTGTTGTTGTTTTATCTGTACAGTGACACGATTACCCATAAATCAGGCTTCTGTTTGGTTGGCACGTGTGGGCAGTTGAAGCTTGCTGGCATGAATTTCTAGAAAGAAATTAGATTGTTGAGATAAGTTCATTTTCATTTCTGATTTACAGTTGGAATTAATAAATTTCTGGGTTGTAAGAAATTTCAGATCTTCTCTTGAATAATAGCAATAATCTCTCTAGGGCTTTCCCCGTGGTGGGGTTTTTTCCCTGGTCATTGGACCAAAAATTACTTGTCTTTTTATTGCCTTATCAGAGTATGGGTCAATGATTTACTTGACTTAAGTGTTTTAGCTTTCAGTTGCTTTCAGTTTTAAAGGCATTTATTAAAAGACTAAAATCTCGGGTTAGTCAAGTGTTTGACGAAATGTGTGAATGAAATATTTCTGATTTTGTCATTAAAAATCTTCAATCTTACCCTTGTTAACTAGAAGCATTGAGTCATTTATGTATGTACTAGTTTTCACAATCTCAATCAGGACTATCCTAAGGACTATTTCCTTACTCCTTACATTGACCAAGTGATTAATGAGTTGGCCAACCACGAAATCATTTCTTTCATGGATGCATTTTTTGGATATAATTAAATTTATATCCATCAATAGGATTAGTAAAAAATTGCATTCACCACACCTTAGGTAATATTTTCCTATTACACCACATGTTTCTGACTCAAGAACACTCGTGCCACTTTTGTACTAGTTTTCACAATCTCAATCAGGACTATCCTAAGGAAAATTTCCTTACTCCTTACATTGACCAAGTGATTAATGAGTTGGCCAACCACAAAATCATTTCTTTCATGGATGCATTTTTTGGATATAATCAAATTCATATCCATCAATAGGATTAGTAAAAAACTGCATTCACCGCACCTTCAGTAATTCTTTCCTATTACACCGCGCATTTCTGAATCAAGAACACTCGTGCCACTTTTCCATTCTCCATGTCCTATTTGTCCCATGATATGTTACACATCATTGTAAGGTACCAGATCTATTATAATAGATGAAAACAAAAATGTTGCAGAGAATAACAACAGAACAACACAATAGATGAAACCACAACACCGGGAAACAATGTTCACTTTCCTCTTCGAGGGGGAAACCTCCAACAAAGAAATGCTCTATTACAATAATTCTCAATACAAACTTCTCATGAATCCTACTCTTATCTTCTAAAGATCATTCTATAGGAATATCCTTCTAGAAGAAGAAGCTTATATTAGGTCTTCCAAGATTGACTTATTCCAATTTATTAAATATTCCTTATTAACTAATGTCGAAATTTATTACATGGAGATATATTATTCTATCTATGTGAGGGGTTATGGAGTCAGGTCCCTAACATGGCCTCCCGATTGAAAAAGATCCTTGTCATCAAGGCTTGAGATGAGGAAACAGTTGTAGAATGGTAGTCCTCTCCCAAGTGGCATCTTCTGGAGTTGTATCTTTCCACTACACTAACAGTTCCTTGATGGTGCGCTGACAGAGGCGACGCTCATGGTGGTCCAAGAATGTTTGTGGTTGCAAACAAATGGAACCTTCTTCATCCAACTCAGTGAGACTGTTTTGAGTGTGACACTTAGTACCAATCACCTTATTTAAGTAGGAGACATTAAAAATAGGATGGATCTTAGAATGATTGAGAAATACTAGCTGGTAAGCCACCCACCCCATTCACTTGAGAATTGTATAAGGACCATAAAATTTGGGAGAAATTTGCTGACAGTGGTCTATTTTAAGTGAAGTGTTCTTATAGGATTGCAGATGAAGAAACACCTAGTCCCCTTCAACAAATTGTCTTCCAGAATGGCCTTGTTCTCCTTGTTGCTTCATGTGATTTTGATCCATGGCCAACTTTTTTTTGAGGGTGCTGAGAATGGTCTCACGAACGACAAGATTTTTGTCAACCTCCTGAACCTTCGATACACCTAGCCTGTAGAAGAGAACCAAAAGAGTCTTTTGTCCATATACTACTTCAAAAGGAGTCATGCGAGTAATGGTATGGTAAGATGTGTTGTACCACCATTCGATGAGGGGTAACCACTGACTCCACTAAGTCTGTCGTTTAGATGAAAAACACCTCAAATATGTTTCCAAACACTTGTTGACAACTTTAGTTTGGTCATTATTCTAGGGATGATAGTCGGTGATGAGATGCAATTGGGTTCTTTAGAGATGGAACAATTCTTGCCAAAAATTGTTGGTAAAAGTGAGATCTCGGTCAGAGACAATAGAATGAGGCATGCCATGAAGATTGAAGATATTATTCATGAAAAATTGAGCCATCGTGGATGTTGTGAAAGGGTGTTGGAGAGCACATAAATGAGAATATTTGGAAATATTATCAACTACCACCATGATGATTAATTTATTATCTGATTTAGGTAAGCCAACAATGAATTCCATAGAAATATCTTTCCAAATAACCGACAGAATTGGGAGTGGTTGTAGTGTTCCTATGGTCTTGATTGTTTATCCTTTATTCCATTGACAGACATTGCATTCAGCCACAAAGGTGAAAATATCATGTTTCATACCATCCTAGAAAAAAAATGTTTGACCCATTCATAGGTTTTGGTGAACCCAAAATGCCTAGTTGTGGGGGAAGCATGAATCTATGAAAGCATCGTAGATTTAAGTTGTGACTATTTATGAGATACATATGACCTTTGTAGCAAAGATCATTATTGTGCCAAGGTGTTGTGAGAGTGGTAAATCCCTCTACGGACTAGCACTTAGGGTTTTATCATGCATGTAGAAAAGACCTAAAGATTCCTACTTTTTACCGTCATCCCGGACGTAATCCCCATTATTCTTAAGAAAATACACAATTAAGAAGATCAACTGAACATACCTTATTTCCGGTGTTTGATATCGATCCCTCTTCATGCTTGGTCGCTCTTTGACTGCAACTCTCTTCCCAAGGCTGACCTGCATTCACAAAAGACAAACAAAGAACTCCACATGCACTTGATCTACAGATTAATGGGTTAGAGATTTAATCAACATGTATGCAATAAACAATGAAAAACTCATATGGTGGGACGAGAAAAGTACTTATTTATTATTAACTTCACTAAATCAACTTACAATGATGAAGTCGACCACTACTCCACGAATCTAGTCCTGGGCTTCTCTTTTACTATGCACCAACTACTAACACACTTGCTTCTCTTCTTCGTTGAAATCACAAAATGGTTGCAGAATCTTGGGCAAAGGGGAATACGAATTCAAGTAGAGTTTATTTACTATGTTTTTCCTCCTTTCAAATGGGACCCCTACCCCTTATTTTATAGGTTAGAAGGAGCTAGGTATTTGGTCGAATGACCGGCCATGCATGACTGAAAGGTTTAGTTAACTTACCCAAAGCTGTGCGTTCTGCCAGTAACTTTCATTTTTACGTTCTTTTGTAGGTACACGTGGGCTGTCTTGGGTCAGCTAGCATGTACATGCGTGCAGTAATGGAGCAGGGCGTGTGGGCCTTTATAAAAGGGGTTTTTTAAGAAGAGTTTTTCAGTAGTGTTTTGGCAAAGAAGAAATCTGAGATGGCCTGATGCCATGTAAGCATGTCTGGTGCAAATTAGGGTTATAACACAAGGGTACTCGAGAGAAACTGGAGAATTGGATTGAAACTGTTGGATAAGGTCATAAATTTTAGGATCTTGTAGTCATTCCTGGTGAGCAGCTTGGAGCCAATTTGGTACAATGAAGGAGAGAGAAAAAAGGGATCCTTCATCTTCATACTTCCGAGAAAAAGCGTTAGGAACCACATTTTATTTTCCCTTATTGTAAATTATCTCATAATCATAGACAACGAGCTTGGAGACCCATATATGTTTCTCTAGGGAGGAAATTCGTCATTCCGTAAAATGCTTAAGGCTCTGATGATCTATTTTAATTTGGAAGTGTTGGCCCAAGAGATAAGGACACCATAGGTCTGCAACATGCAGAATAATCAACATTTCCTTTTCATCGATTGATTGTCCCAAATGGCTCTCCAAAATTTGTTTGCTGGTGAAGGCCACTGGTCATCCTTCTTGCATGAGAACTGCGCCAACTCCTTTCCTAGATGCATCACATTCCAGGAAAAAATTATTTTTGAAGTCATGAAGGGCCAGGACATGATTTGTGCATATAGCCTCTTTCAAAGCCTGGGAGGCTTGATCAACCGTAGCAGTCCAATTGGAAGCATTATTTTTTTAGGAGAGAAGTGAGAGGTGTTTCAATTTTTCCATAATTCTTAACAAATTTGGGATAATATCCCATTAAACCCTGAAAACCACACAATCTCTTAAGAGTTTTGGGGTGTGGCCAATCCTGCGCATCTTAAATTTTCTTAGAATCCACTCTTACACAATCCTTTCCAACAATATGACCCAAATACTCCACTTATGAGGCTCCAAAGGCACATTTAGATTACTTGAGGAAAAGTTAGTGTTGAGAAAGGAGATGGAGAACTTGATCCACATGGGAAATATGGGTTGTCCATGTTTTACTATAGATGAGAATATCATTAAAGAAAACTAAGCCAAAATGACGGAGAAAAGGATGGAAGACATGGTTCATGATACTTTGGAAAGTAGATGGGGAATTACACAAGCCAAAGGGAATGACCAAGAACTCATAGTGGCCCTCATGAGTTTGAAAGACCATTTTGGGAATGTCAACCTCTTTCATGTTGATGAATGCATCTATGTGAGACATTCTCCAGCTTACAAACCTGTGAGATGTAGATCATTGCAGTTATGTGAGTCTTTCTCTCAGCTTACAAACCTGAGAAAAAGACCCTATGAAGGGTACATGGTTCCTTCCTGAGACAGAGCTAGGAACATAGAGATGATCTCCTCCATTCAGAGAGTTGAGAAGAAATCCAGATGATTATCCAGTGGGAAAGGTGATCTATTGAGTTATACATGTCTGTGGCTGAGCACAAGGTGAACGTGTTAAATCCCAAAGTGTTGGGTGCATCATCATGTGAATAGAAATGAAGATGATGTATTAGCCTCCTCTGAGTAGTAGAGTTGATGAGAAGAATCCAACTGATTCTCCTGTGTGAGGCAGTGGTAAAGAACATTTGTAGAGTGGACGTGCATGTGGACGAGCACAGGTGAATGTGCGAAGATCTGGTTCTTCTGTGTAAAGCAGGGAGCCATAGATATGACATCCCTATGGATGTGCCCCTAGTGGATGAGCACTAGTGGGTGTATCAGATCCTTTGCTATATATTGTTCAAGATCCAGACCTGCCTGTAACCCTAATTGTTATGTAAAGCATATAGGTCGGCCCCACCTTAATGTGATTAATAATAAATGTAAAAGACAATTAATCTACTTAATATTAATTATAATATTAATTATTTTTATTTTTATAATGTGAATTAGAGAGGTCGGCCATGTTGATCCAATAGACACTTCTGTTGATAGGACAAGTCTAAGATAAGTAAAGGAATATTCCCCATTGTGGAATCATATCCTACACATAAGTTTGGAAATTTCAGCAAGTACATTCTCTTGGGAAAAGTGTGCACCTCTCTTGGGCACTAAAGTTCTAGGGTTTAAGCACCCTCTTATGTGCTAGGTTTTGTCTTGGTGGTGAAGGTCTTTCTCTTGAATAATATAGAAAAGGATCTGGTCGGGTTTTCTTCCCTTTTTGATAAGAGTTTCCTAGTATTATTCTTGTGTTCTTGTGCATGGTGTTTCTTCTTGTGATCTTGGTTGCTACAACATTATTGTTTATGGTTAAGACAAATGCAAATTGAAATGAACTACATGCTTAAACTAGATTATTGAAAAATCAACATTTCATACATATCTGGTGGTACCCAGAATGAAGATATAGTTTAGTAAAGTATTGAACACCACTCAATTCATCCAATAGATCATCAATGACAGGAATGGGAAACTTGTCTTTGATGGTGAGTTTGCTGAGAGAACAAAAGCTGGGACACATGCACCGCACACCTTATTTCTTGAGGACCATGACCACAAGAGAAGAATAGGGGCTAGTACCATGGCAGATGACACCCACACCAAGCAATTTGTGAACAATTTTATCAATTTCATTCTTCTCGAAAAAGGGATGACGATATGGGCAGACATTGGGAGGAACACTGCCCGAAACTAGAGGAATGGAGATCATGAACATCGCAGGAAGGGGGGAGGCCATGGGGAGTGGAAACAATATTCTGGTGTTTAGAGAGTATAGATTGGAGGTCAGGATGCATAGATGGTGTATCAATGGCTTGAATGGCATTGAGTTGAGAAATAATTCCTGAATGGCCTTTTTTTAGGAGATTTTCCATTCGATGCGAACTGATGATCTCAAATAAGCCTGTTGTGATACCTTGGAACTTATATTGTTGGTTGTCCTATTGAAATTGCATGGTAAATTACTTAAAATACATGAGGCTGGAACCGAGAGTGCGTAACCATTCTTCACCCAATACAATGTCACATCCCCATGTCGATAGAAAACATATGGCATTTCATGTTTTACTAAACAATTTGGAGACAAACATTTTCATAACTGCCAGCACATTTCATGGAACCTCCATTGGCAATCATGATTTGAAAATTGTTGACTGCATGGATATAGCAATGGGTTTCTTGAGAAATGCATAAATGAGTGAAATTATGAGTGCTACCACTATCAATGAGAATGATGACTTTCTTATTTTTTGTGTAGCCAATTAACTTGAGGGTTTGGGGAGCAAAGAAGCAAGTGAGTGCATTTAAGGAAATGATTGGTTCAACTTCTAGTGGATCAGATAAAGGAGTGAGATGATTTGGCTCAAGGATATCTACTGCATTAGAAGCCTCAGTCTCATCATCAACAAAATCCTTAGAGATTTCCATGAACAACTTGTATTTCTTACACTTGTGCCCTGAAAAATATTTTTCATCACAATTATAGCAAAGACCCTTGAGTTGACATTCAATGATTTCCACCTGGTTTAATTTTTGGATATTGAGAGGGGTGGGATGAGGGGAAGAAGTAGGAGGGAGAGGAAACAAAGGGAAAGAAGGTTTGCGGTGTTGGGAAAAAACAACCTGTTGGGATTCCTTGGCACATTCAGTAGATTCCAACCAATTCTGGGGGCGAGTCATGAGGACTTGGGCACAAATTTCCTCCTTGAGGCCATTGATAAAGAATTATTTGAAAAACTTATCAGGCATGCCCTCTGTTCTGAAAGATAACTTCTCAAATGTTGTGATAAACTCTTCCACAACACCATACTGTTTCAATTTGGTCAAACGGCCCAGGGAGTGTGTATCAGTGTCAAAGCAGTCATAAATTTCAACCACAAATTGTGTCCATGATACATATCCTTGGCATGATTTTCGATGCCATTTCCACCATTTCCAACGTTCATGATCCAAATAGAGGACATCGTAACAAAGTTTGGCCAAGTCATCAGTGATTCCATGCAAGGAGAAGTCATGTTCCATTTGAGTGACCCAACCAGTGGGATTTGAGCCATCAAATTTGTTCACCTCCACTCGTGGAAGACATATATCACAATGAAAAGGGTTCGAATGAAACTGATGGGAATTGGAGGAAGTTGTAACTTTAAGTTTAGAAGGTGGGTGAGATGATGAATGGAGACTAGGAATGGGTAGTTTTCCCAGGACTTTTGCAACAACTGATTCAAGATAAGATTCAAGGTGGGATGCAAGATGGATGGAAAGGTGGGAGTTGATGCCCTTCCTTAGTTCCTCTTTCATGTGGTCAATTTGGGAGTTGATGTGCATAGTGACGTGGTTTTCAAGATTTTGGTTGTGAGTGGTGTCCATGGTGAAGGAAAAACACAAGAAGATGTGGAAAAGGGAGGTGGTGGAAAAGGTTGGGTGGGTCCACAAAAATACAAGGCTTAAAAATGATAGGTATCACTGGGATCAAGATGAAAAGAGGAGTCCAATGGAATAGGTCCCTAGTAGTGTTTTCGAGAGGGGTCGAGACGACAGAGAAAAAAAGGCTGAAAAATGATAGGTATCACTATGATTAGGAGGGAAAAAGGAGTCCAATGGGTTAGGTCTCAAATAAGGGTGCAGGAATTCCCCAAACTGGTTTTTTTGGTACTCTTGCAGAGTTGTACTCCGATCTGAATAATATTGCAGTGTCAGAATGCCCAAATTCTTAATAGGAAAAAAATATTGTCAAAATGTCCAAATTCATATCAAGAGAAATCTTGTATGTTCCCTTTTTGTGTTGCTTGTGTCCCAGGGGTTAGGGTTTGTTAGGGTTTTCTACAGACAAGGGTTTTCCCTGTGCTCTAGCTTTATGATATATGTGTAGTGTCGAACAGTAGTACTCGACCCAATATCTCAAGGCACCAACTAAGGAGGGTAGACCGTACCCTTAGCTGTACTACCCAATTACCCAGTTACTAGAGAGTATCTTCTTGAGTGTTGTTCTCGATGGCACTATAGCAGTCAGGTGGTATATTGGTTTATCTACAAAGGGATTCAATATATATAGGTCGATCTGTATACAGGTGTTTCCTGATGTGGTACCACTCAAAGGGGTTACAATGGTGCCCAACAATGTGCGCTTAAGTACCACTTATAGTTCCTACATGTATGCTTCCCTGATAATGGATTTATGCGTTGAATGACAAATCTTTGTAGCTTTAAGATGCCAGAATACATCTCTGCCCCGAAAAAAACAACCCACAATTTTCTACCAAGGAAAGTGCTCTAATACTACTTGTGAGATACAAGATCTATTATAATAGATGGAAGCAAAAATACTATAGAGAATAACAATAGAACAACACAATAGATGAAACCACAACACCAAAATAATACCTTTATTGATAGGAAACAATGTTCACTTTCCTCTTCGAGGTGGAAACCTCCAACATAGTAGCACTTTATTGCAATAATTCTCAACACAAACTTCTCATGAATCCTCTTCTTATTTATACTAATTATATCTTATAAACATCATTCTAGAGGAAGATCCTTCTAGAAGAGGAAGCTTCTATTAGGTATTCTTACATTTAATTATTCCAATTTATTAAATAGGCCTTATTAACTAATGTCGGCCTTTATTACATGGAAATATATTATTCTATGTATGTGAGGGGCTAGGGAGGTTAGGTCCCTAACAATAATTGTATCCTATCTTGAGGATCTTATGACTAGATCCAAACAAAGTTCCCAACACTTAGAGGACCTCCATGGTGTTGTCCTTCAACACTATACAATATTTAGAGGAACACTCTCAAGTGTGTTTATTTTGTTATGGAAATATGCAACATCCCAAACTAGTGATGTGTATTGTAAATGTAGTATGTGGTTGAGAGCCAAGCGATGCATATTGTAAATGTGATGTATGGCCGAGAGACAATACGATAATGATGTAAATTGAAATATAATGAATGAAATGTATCACCAGTTGCAGACGAAAACAGACATAGATTGGGGGATAAGTATCCACAAGAGAGGGAAGGGGTTAAAGGGGGATAATTACCCATGCCTATTAAACCAAAACCCATTTCTCATTTCCTTTAAAATTATCCTTACCATGAACCTTCCATTAGTTTTTGAGTGTTCTAGAGCCCAATCATTGAATTCATGTAAGAGGCTTGGTGTGAGAGTCACTTCCCATAGTTATTGAGAGCATGTGGGACGAGTACAATCAGCTTGGGGAAGAGTGCAAGTCAAGAAAGAAAGAGAAAGAGAGGAAATTCATATGGGTAGGAGACCATAATTATGCATTCACGTTTTTGCATAGGGAGTTGTTTTTACATGGAGTTTTATGGACAACAATGGAGTTCTTAGTGTGGAAGCTTGTAGGCAATTGTTGTGGACATGTTTGGATATTGCTTGGAGCTGCAATTTCATGGAGAAAGAGTTCGTGTGCCTAGGAGCGATGAGTTGTTCAAAATTCATCCAAGAAGAATGTGTTTTTGGATGCTAGGCAAATTTTTGTTGCAGTTGTAGAATTCTTGAAGTTTCAACAAGTAGAATTCGTGTCCAACATGTGTTGGAATCCCTGGAGGGGAGTGGAAAGGCATAAGGGACTGTGAGAAATGAATGGGGATTCCATCCCTTGGGTTTTGCAGGTTGAGGGGAAGTGTGTTGGTGGACTGTTATTAGTTGAGAGTTTAACTGTTGAAAATGGGTGACATTAGCCAACTTTAAGGACCTTCGTCTCTTGTGGATCCATAGACCTAGCTCGGGGGTGTCTTTTTGTTGAGAATTGTAATAGTAAGGCTATAGTTGGGAGGAGTGTCCATCCTCCACAGTAGGTTTCATGATTTTATATGATAAGTGTTCTTATTTGTTGTATAGATGTGTTAAATGTTGATATATAATTATTGTGAATTTTACTCCGAGTTATATTTAGTTAATGTTTCTTACTATGAGTAAAATGATGAATTCATGTCTCTATTTTATGGTTGAATGTTGTTGTATGAATTTAATTTTTTTTGTTCACGATAAGAGTAATTATAGATATGTTTTTATTAAGTATGGATAGTTGAATGAACTTTGATTTCATGTTGTGTGTTAATTTCCACATTTTACTTTGGTATCTGAAATTTTATGGGGTCATTTTAGTAGTGATGTGACCCAAATGGGGGATGGGTACGTTACAAAGTGGTATCAAAGCTACTAGTTCAACAATGGGCTCGTATGGGCCAAAAAAAAATGTGAATTTGGGTAAAATTCCCTTCTACAAATTTGTTTGAGGAAAAATTGGGGAAAAATGAGAGAAAATCATAATCAAATCCCCAAATTCGTGGTCAAGATTCATGTTAGAATGAATCAAAAATGTTTGAGAGAATTTAATGAATTTAATGTGCAAGTTGCAGACTTGAATTCAACTTGGAATGGTCAAATTTCAATTTTTAATGGTTGTTGTAGAGTTATAGGCAGTTTGGCGAATCGACGACCAATATCTCTTTTTATTTCGATATCGATGAATGAGATTCGTCATGATAAATTCAAAAATCCATAAGGTTCGGTCGTTCTGAAAGGTTGATCAAATCAACAGCTAGTATCGATTTCAAGGATTTTTTAAATGGGTCAGATCAACAACCTGTGTTCATTCTGGTTTTTGAGGAGATGGAACAAAATTGACAACCAATATCATCTTGAGTAAGATATCAACAACCCAGATTAACCTAGAATTCAATAAAAAAATGCTCAGTGTTGAAGTTCCCCAACTGAATTTGTCGATGACCAATGGTCAAATCAGTGAAATTTGAGGAGATTTTTAAGTGTTCTAGAAGAGCTCACTGATGGCCAGTGCTCAAATTGGTTGATTTAGAGTTGTGTTTTGAATCGATCATCGGGAAGTTGGGTCGATGGCTGCCGGTAGCGTCGACAGATGGGGAAAAGTGTGGTGTGTGCCTAAGGGAAAACGTCGGTTGTCGATGGTCAATGTAGCACATATCAATGACTTAGATTCCACGTGATTTGAGATTAAATGCTAAGATTTAAGGGGCTATTAAGTAGTAAAACAATCGATTTTATGAAAACATTTGTGGTTTTTGAAGGTCATTAACCTGCGAGGCATTTTTGAGGGCCTAAACGACGGTTTTAGGTAGTTGAAACCCACAATAATAGAGTGTAACAAGGTACACTTTGTCCCTATATCTCAAATAAAAAAACTCGGACAGAACTATCCAATGAGCTAAATGGTTTGAAAACAGAGCTCATATGAGGAAGTTACAACCAAAACAGTGAGGGTAAAATTTTGGCACCAAACTTATTTCTGGAAGGCATAACTCCATGCTCATAAGTTCGTTTGGGGAACAAGAGAAGTCAAGGGAAATATTATGACCCATATAAGCCAGCGACAAAATCATATATTGGTTATGGGTACCTGAAAATGTGTTGGGAGTGAAAGAAGACACTTGTAACATACATGGATAAATTGGGTACAATAATCACAACTTCTCTGGACCATAACTTTTATCTCAGAGCTCGGATTTGAGAAAATGAATAGTTGTTGGAAAGGTATTGAGGATTATAAGACATATGAAACCCAAAATTTTAAATTACGTGTTACATTTTCTCATAAAGAGATAAAAGATATTGTTGTAGAAGTAAATGAGTGTAAATTGCAGTATGTGGATGTTGTAACTTTTCACTTAGAACTCATATTGAGGCATGAGTATAGTTGTTGGAAATATGTTTCAAAGAAGAATGTGTTTAAGGAATCATACTAATGGATTATTGCATCAACATTATTCATAATTGAAAATGAAGAATGACCTGTAATCTAATTAATAAATATTTTTCAATATGCTTAATTCTAACAACAATTATTGCATCCGCATTCTTGCAGAATTAGAGATACAAAAAATCATATTTAGTTCCTAAATGAGAACTAGATATATGGAGGATGGTCAAGGGTATTATAGCAATGAAGAACAAATTAGAGGTATGCATGTTAGCATGGGTAATGTTGAGACTGATTCTAATGGGAGAATAGACGGGAAGGGGCATGTAACTATGAGAAGCCTGCAAAAATAAGTGTAGAGATATAGGGCCAATAATGAGAGGATAATGAAGGCTCAAGAAGAGATACTTCAAATCCTAAACATGATGCAAAATCAATTCAACAAATATTCAGGAAAAGGGCAAGAAGCTAGTGCCAATAAAGTGGAGGATTCTAGGTCTCATGATAGGAGGGATGATCATGGACGATCTAGACGATCAAGGAGTATTAATAGGAATCAATGTAATCATTCCCCAGGGCACTTGACCAGAAAAACATATGCACATTCAAGGTTGAAAAAAAACCCAAGTTTATCTCCTATCAGGCATAAGAGAAGGAGACATGGGTCAAATAGATTGCAAGGGGAGTTGAGGAAAATCAAGCCACCATCATTTTATGGAGAAAACAAGAAAGGTGAAGATACAAAAGCATGGTTGTTGGGAATGAGGAAATATGTCCAATTTCATAACTACTCATCAAATGCATAAGACAAAATTGCAGCCTACCACCTTCAAGGGAAGGAATATCTGTGGTGGGATCGACTGAAGCAGGTTAAGCACCTTGATGATAAGAGAATTTATTGGAAGCAGTTTAAGAAATAATTTCAGCAACAGTACTTGTTAGAACAATATTATGACAAGAAGATGAAAGAGTTCTTTGAAATCAAACTTGGTAACATGACCATGGATGAATATGAGAGAAAATTATTGGAACTTCTTAGGTATGTGAGCTTCATCACATATGAGAAGGTCAAAATTCATAGGTTCCTTAGTGGACTCTCATCCTTTTACAAGGATAAAATTCAATTTGATGAGCCCATGAATTTAGAAGAATCTATAAGAAAGGAAAATTGTTTGTATGAGCATAATAGAGGAAATCCAACTTTCCAAAGGGCATGGGATCACAAGAAGAAAGGAAAGATGGATCAAAGGAAGAAAGGATTCAAGACACCTTTAACAAGGAATAGATCTCAATCATATAATAAAGGGAAGCCATCTCAAGGTGATCAGAAAATGATAGAGTCCTTGGAAAAGAGGCCAAGACAACAGCCCATAAAGTGTTGGGGATGTGAAGGAGATCACATGTATAAATATTTTCCTCACCAAGGATATAAGATGAAGATTTTGCATAGCATCAAGAATGAGGAGATAGTAGAGGATGTGGGAAAAGACATGCCAAGAATCTATGTAGCCTTGGACATTACACAAGAAGATTATCAATCCCACACGATTGAAGTGGAAGGTAAGATTGATAATCAACCTATAGTTATTTTAATTGATTTTGGAGCTAGTCATAGCTATATAGATCCAAAGCTAGTCAAAATATTTAAATTTAAGAAATATAAGCATGCAAATTCTTATAGCTAATTTAGTTTAACTTGCTACGAGAACCAAGAGAATAATTAATGAACTTGTTAAACAATTCCCTGTAAATATGAATGGAACTAACACTAAGGAATATTTTAACATCATACCATTGGGGCCTTATGACTGCTTGATTGGTATGGATTGGATAGAAAATCATCATGTTGTTTTAGATTTTTATAACAAGGTGTTCACATGTCTTGATGATGAAGGTAATTCAAGGACGGTGCAAGGTATTCCAAGGCCTATATCTATATGAGAGATTTCAGAATTACAATTGAAAATAAGTTTTAGAAAAGTGTGCCAGATATATGTAGCCCATATGGAAGATCCAATGAAGGATAAGGAGCCAAGTCTCGAATATTATCCAATATTAAAAGATTATGAATATGTGTTTGAGGATTTTCCAGGATTCCCACCAAAGACGGATATAGATTTCTCAATTGAATTAATTCTTGGAGCTGCCCCAGTATCCAATACTCCCTACATAATGAGCATGCCAGAGCTAAAAGAGTTACAAATGAAACTAGAAGAATTGTTAAAGAAATGGTACATATGGCCAAGTGTTTATCCTTGGAGTTCCCCAGTTATTTTTTTCAAGAAGAAAGATGGAACATTCAAGTTATGTATTGACTTCAGACAATTGAACAAGGTTACAATCAAGAATAAATATCATTTTCCAAGGATTGGTGATATTTTTTATCAGTTGAAAGGAGCAAAGATATTATCCAAGATTGATTTGAGGTCAGGATATCATCAAGTGAGAATCAAAGAAGAAGACATTAGAAAAACATCTTTTAGGAAAAGGTATGGACACTATGAATTTGTGGTGGTGCCTTTTGTATTGAAAAATGCACCGACTACATTTATGTGTCTAGTGAATGGGGTGTTCAGAGATTTCCTAGATAATTTTGTCATTGTATTCTTGGATGATATTATTATCTACTCCAAGATAAAAGAAGAGCATGAGAAAAATTTGTTGGATAGTGCTACAATTGTTAAGAGAACACCAATTGTATGCCCAATTGATTAAATGCACATTCTATCAAAAGCAGATCCATTATTTGGGTCACATTGTTTCAGAAGAGGGAATAGTAGTGAATCTAGAAAACATTGAAGCAATCAAGAGTTGGCCAACGCCAACAAATATTTCAGAAGTTAGATCATTTATGGGTCTAGCTGGTTACTATAGGATATTCATTGCGAGATTCTCCAAAATTGCACACCCAATAACATCTTTTCAAAATAAAGGAGTAAAGTTTGAGTGGAGTGCCAAGTGAGAAGAAAATTTTCAATGCTTAAAGGATTTGTTAACCGGTGTACCTATTTTGAAAGTTGCAGATCTAGATGAGGATTGTGTTGTGTGCACATATGCATGCAAGGAAGGGCTCAATGGAGTCCTTATGCAAAATGGACATGTAATTTTTTACGAGTCCATAAAATTGAAGGAACATGAAATAAATTATGCCACACATGACTTAGAGTTAACAACTATACTACATGCCTTAAGGATGTGGAGGGATTATCTCATGGGTAGAAAATTTGAATTAAGGATAGACCATAGTGGTTTGAAATATTTGTTTGAACAAATAACACTAAATTTTGGACACACTATATTGTTGGAATTCTTAGTGAATATAACTTTGATATCAAGAACATAAAGGGGAAAGAGAACAAGGTGGTTGATGCACTAAACAGAAGGGTGCATAAAATGAATTCTACATCCATTAATATGTACATGACAGATTTAAAAGATACAATTCTAGATGTTGTAATAGCGGATCAACATTATGTGCAAGTTAAAGAAAGGTTACAACATAATGATATACAATAGAAATGTAAGAATTACAAGGTTGAAATCCTCTTATTTCAAAACAGAGTTTATGTTTCCAATTCCAAGGAAATGAGAAAGTTAGTCCTAAAGGAGATGCATAATGTTCCATATGTTGGACATCAAAGATATCAAAAAACTATTACAGTTGTAAGAGGCCAATACTTTTG
The DNA here is from genome assembly GCA_009831015.1 of Picea engelmannii. Lineage (NCBI taxonomy): Eukaryota > Viridiplantae > Streptophyta > Pinopsida > Pinales > Pinaceae > Picea > Picea engelmannii. The sequence goes on along the minus strand of ML786165.1, from coordinate 171,218 downwards.
GTCTGGTATGAAGAAAGATGTCACTAATTATTTGTCTAGATGCATGGAATGTCAAAAGGTAAAGGATGAACACAAACATCCAACAAGATTGTTGCAGTCATTGTCCATTCCTGAATGGAAATGGAAAGTTGTTACTATCGATTTCGTTAGTAAATTTCCTAGGACAACAAGGCAACATGATTCCATCATGGTAGTGGTGGACAATATTACAAAGGTTGCACATTTCATTTCATTAAAAGTAACTCATAAGGTAGCCAATATTGTAGAAATTTGCATGAGAGAAATTGCTAGGCTACATGGTGTGCTTAATACAATAGTGCCATATCAAGATCTCAAGTTCACTTCCAATTTTTGGAGGGGGTTGTTTAAGGGATTTGAGACAAATTTAAATTTCAGTACTACATATCACCCAAAGTCATATGGGAAGATAGAAAGAATTAATCGAATAATTGAAGATATGTTGAGAATGTATATAATGGACAATCCTTTTAAGTGGGAGTACTATATCCATTTAGTTGAGTTTGCATACAACAATGGGTATCAATAATCATTGAATATGAACCCATTTGAAGCATTGTATGGAAGAAAATGAAACACACCAGTAAATTGGGATAACCCAGTAGATAGATCCATGATTGGGCCCGAGTTGTTAAAGGAAATGGAAGAACAGATGGTAAATATCAGGAATAATTTGAAATTTTAATAAGATCGACATAATATATATGCTGATAAAAAGATAACAAATAGATAATTCAAAGTGGGAGAGCATGTGGTTTTAAAAATTAAATCCAAGAGAAGCTCGTTGAAACTAGGAAGTTTCCCATAGTTGGCAGCGAGATATTGTGGGCCTTTTGAGGTCTTAGAAAAGATAGGACCAATCGCATACATTCTAGCATTAGCTGCATCCATGAGAATTCATAACATGTTCCACGCGTCTTTGTTAAAAAATTATGTTCCTAATCCTAATCATGTGATCAATTGGAATGTGATCTAGTTGGAACACGAAGGGGATTTTTGGGTGGAACCAGTGCACATCCTAAACTGGAAGGTCAAAGTGATCAGGAACAAATCCATAGGCCTCATAAAGGTTCAATGGACCTATTAAGGTACTGAAGATGCTACATGGGAGCATGAGGAATCCATGCGGGAAGCATACCCGCAAATGTTTGCAAATTTTGAAGAAAATTGAATGTACATTTGTACATAAGTGAATGAAGACTCCATTTTGGGAATTTGAAGTTCCTGGAGACACAAATCTGAGATTCCTATCCAACCAATGAGGGGTTGAGGGGAAAAAGGAGTTGTTGGTTGGAATTCTTGTGTGAATCATTAAGTTGTGGAATTATCAAGTATTTTGATGTAATGTGTTATATATGTCAATGCCTAAATTGTATGGTTATGTGAACTGAGGATAGTGAAGTTTGTAGGGGGATGGGAATGTAACATCCCCATTTGAAACCCCAAACTAGCAATCTGTATTGTAAATGTAGTATGTGGCCGAGAGTCAAGCGATGTATATTGTAAATGTGATGTATGTTCGAGAGCCAATATGTAAACGATGTAAATTGAAATATAATGAATGAAATGTATCACCAGTTGTAGATGGAAACAGACAAATATTGGGGGATAAGTATCCACAAGAGAGGGAAGGGGTCAAAGAGGGATAATTACCCATGTCAATTAAACCAAAACCCATTTCTCATTTCCTTTAAAATTATCCTTACCATTAATCTTCCATTAGTTGTTGAGTGTTCTAGAGCCCAATAATTGAATTCATGTAAGAGGGTTGGTGTGAGAGTCACTTCCCATAGTTATTGAGAACATGGGGGATGAGTACAATTATCTTGGTGAATATTTCAAGTCAAACAAGAAAGAGAAAAAGAGGAAATTTGTATGGGTAGGATACCATAATTATGCATTCACGTTTTTGCATAGAGAGTTTTTTTACATGGAGTTTTCTTTCCAACAATGGAGTTTTGTGTGTGGGAGATTATAGGTAGTTGTTGTGGGCATGTTTGGATGTTGCTTGGAGATTTAATTTCGTGGATAAATATTTTGTGTGCATGGGAACGATGATATGTTCGAAATTCATCTAAGAAGCATGCGTTTTGGTTGTTGGGTGAATTTGTGTTGCAGTTATAGAACTCCCGAAGTCCCAACAAATATAATTCTTGTCCAACCTATGTTGGAAGCCCTAGAGGTGAGTGGAAAGGCTTGAGGGATTGTGATCAGTGAAGGGGGATTCCATCCCTTGGATTTTTTAGGTTGAGGGGAAGTGTGCTGGTGGACTAGAATTAGCTGAGAGTTTAACTGTTGAAAGGGGGGACATTAGCCAACTTTAGGGACCTACATCACTTTTGGATTCATAGCCCCATCTCAGGGGTGTATTGTTGTTGAGAACTAGAATAACAAGTCTATGGTTGGGAGGAACGCCCTTCCTTTGAAACAAGTTGCATACTTTTATAGGATAAGTGTTCTTATATGTTGAATTGATGTGTTAAATGTTGATATATAATTATTGTTCACTTTAGTTTGAGTTATATTTGGTTAATGTTTCTTACCGTGAGTAGAAAGATGAATTCATGTCTCTATTTTATGGTTGAATATTGTTGTATGCATTTAATTGTTGTTGTGCACAATAAGAGTAATTATATATATGTTTTTATTGAGCATGGACAACTAAATGAACTTGAATTTCATGTTGTGTGTTAACTTCCACATTTTACATTAATGGTATCTGAAATTTTTATGGGGTCATTTTAGTAGTGACGTGACCCAGCTAGGGGATAGGTATGTTACACAAAATATCTCAAATTTATCATCTCAAAGAAAGGAATCATCACCATTCCTTTGAAAATAAAATCCATCATAGAATTACCCCCACCATGGACCCTTCATCAAATTCAAATCCTTCAAGGAAAAGAAAACAGTTTGCAATGATTTCCTTCTAACTATGTTATTCATACCCATTTGTTTTGTGTATGTTATTCCTAATCCTTATTTTCCACTCGAATGATAGATCCCAACTATATTTTGATGCATTAAAACATGACCTCAAAATTAAACCATGCATTAGACCCCAAGAACTTAATAAGGGAATTATCCTTTACATTTATGATTTAGTTTTTTCCATCGTCAATGTGTTCGTATAGTAGGGTGAAGACATTTGGGAGCATGCCATTTATTATGTTGGAAAAATATTATGAGGGGTGGAATTTAAACACAATAATGATAATAATTTGGCCTTGTTCATGGTCCATTCAATCCAAAAGAATAATTTTCATTATATCATTCTTCACCACACTAGAGTTGTGGAATACTCCTACCCCATGCAATATATCTTAATATGATGGAAAATCAATGACAACTTCACCCATTAGATCATCACCTTTCAAGAGTTTGACCTTGATTTTTCTACCCCTAAACTTAACAATCATTTGGCCCTTTCCAAGTTCATCACTGACCTCTCCCTAACTTTCACATTTTTCATCGTATCATCAAACTACCCTTGGTATGGTGATATATGGTTCTATCTTCACAAACAAAATTTTGTCCCCCATCTTTATCATGATGACCAATGGTGCATTCATCACCAATATCCTTATCTTACCCTCCTTGAATATGTTCACTATCACTAAGGAGTCAATACAATTATGTGTTTATTCCTAACTCATGAAGAGGTAGAGAGATTCCTCAACAATTTCCATACCGGTGCTTATGGTGGTCATTTATCAGTAATGAACACCATCTAGAAAATCCTCTATGTGAGATATTTTTATCCCTCCCTTCTTATGACTAGAATCATGTAGTCCAATGAAGAGAGAATTCTCAAATTGTTTCCTCCAAAACTTGTGCACTACTTGGTATTATGCATCTCATCATTTCTTTTAGTGACTTCTACAAATAAAGGATATACTTTATGGAATGCTAACCTATATATAGAGGTGGTCACAATTAAATCATTGTGGCCATCAAATACTTACTAGATGGGTTGAATTAATGCCAGTATTTCATAACAAGTCTCACATGGTCACATACTTCTCCTTCAACCATGTCACCACTCACTTCAGTGTCCCTATGTAACTTGTATCTAACCATGACATACATTTTAGGAATGAATTCTTCAATGAGTTGGCTTCTCAATTTGGATTTATGCATGAGTTATCCACTCCATACTATCCTCAAGCACATCGAAGATGATGATATTTATAAAATATTCAATACCATGCTTCAAAGGCCATTAAGCATGCATAATGCAAAATAGCATCACATATTGCCCTCAAAATTATGGGGATTTCATACATCTATCCAAACTACCACAATGTTCATGCCCTTTAATGTCATTTATGGATTAGAGTCCTTTTTACCCATCAAATGTGATATTTCCCCTCTCCATTTATAAATTTAACCTCTCCCTAACACTAACTACTTGGAACAATGATTACTAACCTTGGAAGATGGATGAATACCACCATTCCACCTCACAAACTAATGATCTCATAAATAAATACTCAAAGGCCCATTATAACTAGCAAGTCCTCACTTTCTGCTTCCACAAAGTTCACCTCATCCTTACCTTTGACCTTAGCAAAGAAAATTCAGGTACCAGAATGTTTGAATCTCTATAGTGCAACCCCTGCATCACCAAACACTATTTGAAAAAGGGATGTTATTAAGTTTCTAACCTATTGATTGCATAGTTCAATAAATTTTACAATATTCAACAACCATTCATTTTTAGGAAGTTTCTATAGGTTAAAATTTTATCAAAATAGTTTGATACCATTATGTTCATTCATGTTCCTAGAGATCACAATACTCATGTAGATAAACTAGCAAACCAAGTACTATATTGACATGTTTTACATTGAAAGCATGAAATCAATATAAGTATATATGTACACATCATCATGTAGTCAACCATATAACCATATCAAAGCATGGAATAACACATGAACAAGTGTGTAAACCCATGAAAAAACAATATATATGCACAAATCAATGGGATAGATCAAGTGGTTGAGTGGCTTGAGCTTCATGAAAGAGGTATGTACACACACATGCGTGTGTGTGTGTGTTAATAAATTTTTAACATCACATAATGTTTGTATCATCAATCAAATATACAAGACTGGGGGGTAGACACACACACACACACACACACACACACACACACACACACACACACACACACACACACGCATGCAAACACGCGTGTGCGCATACACACACACATGTGTGTGTGTGTTAATAAAATTTTAACATCACATAGTTTTTTCATCGTCAATCAAATATACAAGACTGGGGGCATTCTATGCACTACATCCACACTAACCTTATCATGGTGGTATATAATCAACGGATTGCAAGTCCCCTAGAGGTAGCACCTCATAGGGACCTTCTTGAGAAAGGTCCCCTAAGTTGGTAAATCCTGACCACTCTATTCATTATAGGATTAGTCTCCACTCTTACAATAATCCATGTAATCATCAAAAAACATGTCCTATAACCTTTGCTAGTCACTCTCAATGACCCCTCCATCAATGTCTCTATCTTTCACCTAAGCATATCTAACTATTCTATGAAATATACTTCTATTATATAGTGTTGTATTGATAGCACTAGACCCACCTTACCCTAGGCAGACATCCCTTCCCTAGCTATAACTTTTTCTAGTGTTGGTAGCCTCACTACCCTGACATCTACACAAACTGAAAACCATCATCATAATCATCATCATCATATATGTATGTAACAAAATGAAAAATGTACATGCTAAAAAATCATAGGACTCACCCATTAGTCCCAAAAAACTCCCCTAGGGATATAGGCTACGCGGGGTCACCTTAAAATCCATCCCTACATAGGGATACTCAATCATAACAATTTGTTTCTCTCATGCATAAAAGTGTTTTAGGAAAACACTTGACCCATAACTCCTCCTCTAATTTAGCACATCAACTATTCCCATTCGGTCATGTTCATCTCTCTCATCTACTCATTTAGAATCTTAATATATAATGAGGAACAAATGATCCACCCACCCTCAATACCATGTGGGCCACTTCCCTCAACCTCAAGATGGATATTATATCAAAGGGGAATTCCCCATGTATTGTCCCCATCCCCTCATTGCAATAACTCATTATGAGGACCTCCACCGTGATCATCCCCCACAACTAAGGCCTTAAGGTTTTTAACCTCCCCTTGGATAGGTAGACCCATAAAGAAGTAAATTTCATAAGTTAGTTCCAACTACTTCCCTTAAACCTCAAAGTAATTATCGGGTAGAACATCTCAATGACTCTCTCTAAAATCCCAAATCTAGTATGCATTAGTGGCATCTCAAAGAACTTGAGGATCCCACTCCTCACCAGTATCATCCATTCTCATGTATCCTTTTGCACCAAGTTTTTCAACCTCTCATGATCATTCTCTCTCTTTCCAATCACTATATCTCAACACCCTACTAGAAAACCAAAAAAATACATCACATTGATAATACATCAATATCATGTGATATTTCCTCTCTTTGTTGCACCATTCCCTCATTTTTCTATATATAATCACACTGATCACACATGTGCATCACATAGTGTCAATGATATTTTTTCCTCTAACATGTGATGGAACCACTATCAATGGAACTATCATGTAAAATCACACTTATGTTCCTTCGATTCTCATGCAACTCGGAAAAACCCTTAAAAGGATTGGTTGTGGACCTATATATCCTCAAAATTAAAAATGCAACGGATGAAATTAAAGGGTGGGATGAGAGAACCAATATAGAGGTCATAGAATCGTCTTTCACTCATCCAATCTCCTGGAATCAGTGAAAAAATATCTAGATGAAAACTCTTGCTCAAAAAATTTCATCAAAGAAATGAATTTCAAAATTGTGTTTCGGCTCTATTTAAATTCCCTTTAACCTATAACATCTTTTGGCCCTTCCAATGACACCCTAGATTTATTTTTTATGTTGTTTTCACCATTGCATTTTTTTCTCAAGAAATTTTACATTTTGGATATTATTTCTTGTGTCAAGAAAGATTTTCTAGGAGCCCCTTTTCTCCACCATTATTTTTGCATGGAATGTAATTACCCCTTCATCTACAGTTCTTTAAACTATAATATAGTCATAGGCTTCTTTTTTTAAATAGTTGAATTTGAACCTTTTCTTCTCGTTGAATTTACTATAGGATTTAACATTGTCTCTACAAGTTGCCTTATATGTTAAATTTTCCTTCATTCTCTTGTGGGACAGTAACACTCCACCTTCACGGGTTTTCCTATTTTAGCACCCTTAGCATCTCAGTGCATGTTCCACTCATCCCTCGAAGTTTGAGAGTCTATTGATATGACCCCAAGGGGCATATGTCAAGTTAAATGTATAAGTAATGGGATAATCATATATGTAATCAGGATCGACCTAATGAAGGGACCACATGTGTAATGAGTGAATATGTGTAGATGAAATGTAGTCCACACTAAGAGAACATGTGATTTGGATATATGAATGTATTGGGTATTTGGAGAAGGTTCTCCTATTCTTTAAGGAGTTATTATGTAACTCATCTCTCTCATATATTTTGGAGTTGTGATCTATGCTCACATTTGGTGTACATTGTCTATAATCTAGTCTATTATTATATTTTAAGGTTTTTTCACATAACTTTTCATTTCAAGCTTACCATCTTCAGTTTGGGTCCTTCAAAATGGGTCATCCTACTATTTTTTTTGTAACTTTTTTCTAGGAATTTTTAGACAAAAAAATTTTCAAATAATTGGGAAGAGATTGTGAATTACATTGTATCACAATTTCAGATCCTGGTTCATTATAATTTTCAAGTTATGGGTTGTGTAATTTAGGGTTTTTTACTATTCCTAAAACCAGTCTCAAAAAAGTGTTCTTAGTAAAATAGTCATATATGAATCTAGATAGTGCCAAATTGACTAAAACTAGTTGTATTAAAAATGAGATAGACCATATCATTTTAGGTTCAAAATTCATAATTAGATCTAAAAATTGGACACATAGAAAGTTGTACAAGTCTGTTGTCCTAAAATAAGCAAGATTTGGGAAGGTTACCATCACTTTTTGTTGGCACATCATAATTTAATAAAAATTGTGGCATTATAGTGAATACATATTATAATACTATAGGCCAACATTTTAAACTCAAAGGTGTTGAAATTTCATAGTTACATCAAGTGCAAGGTTGGCTAGTAGAACAATCTCCAAATCAAGGTTTTAAAAGGTATGTTAACTTAAAATTAGCATAATTTTTTATTGGAAGGTCTTATTTAGGTAATTGAAAATCCATTGGAAAGAGGAAACATATATATATATATATATATATATATATATATATATATATATATATATATATATATATATATAAGGCATAATATCTAACTAGGATAATAATGAAAATACTTGAGTATAAAGGAGATGAAGATGAAAATTATTTTATGAAAATTTTAAGGCTTGGAAGGAAACTTGATCTAGTAATGAAAAAATAATGAAGGATGTTAGAATATTAAAACAAGAAAAGAAAGATTCAATGGAAGAATTGAAAAAAAAGGATAAAGAAATCAAAATATTGTGTAAGAATAACTTGTACCTTATTAACGACGTTAATAATGTGAAAAGGAATTTACAAGAGATTGAATCAAAGAATAAAGATGAAGATATTACTAGAAAAATTGAATAGGACACTACCAAAAGACTTGAAGAGGAAATGTGTACGAAGGTTTAAGAATCCCTAAATACAGATGATGTAAAATTACAAATGCTATCTAAAGTTGGACAAGGAAGAAATAAATTGATGGAAAATATCACCATTCATCTTCAGAATGAAAAGGAACATAATATTCAAGAAGGTCATTAGAAAATAATTAAAGAAGTTGAACTTTCTATTGAGGATGTACATGCCAAATATAATGGTATTATCTCAAAGGATAGAGTAATCAAAGACCAATAAAATAGGATAGAGGATTCCATTGTCTCTAAAAACAAGATTAAAGATATTGGTGTGAAAATTGAAGAAAAATTATCAAATGTAAAACTATATTGACACCCTCATTACCAAGAAAGTTTTCAAGAAGGAAAAGAAGATTGACATCAACATTACCAAGGAAGAAGATGGAATAATAAACAATATTCATGTAATAGGGCCTTATAAGACCATTTTTTCATAGGATATTATCAAAGACAAAAAACCACAACAAGATGACTAAATCACTACAACAAAGGAAAAAAAGGTATGTGACAACCAACTATCAAGGACTAAGACCTAAAAGAAATTACATTGGATGGATGGATCATAAAAATTGGAAACAAGAAAGTAATAATATACAAAAATCATATTAGTTGTTTTCATCACATGTAAAACCCTTAACTTCAAATATTTGAAGACAAAGCTTTTTGAAGCAAGGCACTATGATATGTCCCCGAAGGGGGGCATATACGAAGTTAAATATATATATAAAGTAATTGTATATCTAATATAGGTAAACCTAATGAAGGGACCACATTTGTAATATATATATATATATATATATATTATTGAGAGAATGTGTGATTTGGATATATGGATATATTGTGATATTTGGAGGAGCTTCTCCTATTCTTTAAGGATTTATTGTGTAACTTATCTCTCTTATCTATTTTGGAGTTGCGAGAAATGATAACATTTATTGTGAATTGTGTGTACTCTAGTTTATTATGATATTTAAAGGTTTTAACACATAAAAAAATTATAGTCCACTAGGAATTGGGAGATTCATGATTCTATCTTTACATTTGTTGGATTGTACCCTTGGACTCCCACACAATTAAAATTAATTTATTTTGTACTTATCATTATATTTTTTAATGCATTATTCACTCCATTCATGTGCCAAATCCCATATACATTTCCAGCTCCATTTACTCACCCCTTCCAAGGAGACCCACACTAGGCACCCAACTTTCTACCTCCATCTATTATCACGTTCTCTACACACATTTTAAAATATCTTGGTCACATATGGTGTTCTATAGTTGGTTTTCATTGATGTTGTTGGATATTTGGTTGTCATTGATGTCAATAGAAGTGGTTGTCATTGATGTCAATAGATGTGATGGGTGCATTTGAAGTCTACAAGAATCCCCAGAGATGTGGTCATGAAGCACGAAGTTGTTTGAGGAATAATGACACAAACGAAAATATAAATGAAGCTAACAAAATCATATATGGGTAGTCCTTGTCATGTCATTTCCAACAATAAGTGGTACGTCACATAGTTCCTTACGGTTGAGGAGTTATGAGGTCATGAAGTTGGAAGCCCCGAAGAATGGTTAAGAAACCCCTAAACAATTATAAGTCATTAATTAAAGGGTAAAGTGGTTGTAAAAAGAAAGCATGGGTTTCCCGTAAAGTTAAGGAAACAATTCACTTGGAAAAGTATAAACACACAACAATAATCCTCTCATAAGGAGACTTGTACACACGATTTTATTGAATATATTCTAGTGAGCAAGTGATATATGGAGAATCTGAAATGGAGAATCTGAGGTAGCGAAAGAGAGAGTACGAAAGTTCTGAGATTGCAAAGGATAGAGAGGGTTTTTTGATAAACCTTAATTTGACTGACCTCTACGGGTCAGGTTACTGGTGTCCTGCGAGGCACCCCATGGGTTGTACGACCCTCATCCCGCGAGGCCTCACAAGTTTACTAGTCTTAGTTCCACGAGGATAAGGAAAATTTGGGGAGGATGCTAGTACCAAGTTGTTGAGGTTGAGGAAGATATACAGGTCTGTAATATTGTGTATCAAGTCTTCTACAGAACATAACAGTATGCTATTCTATGTTTTTTGAGGCTTGCATATTGGACGGTTTGGCACATGCTTTAGGCATGTCCTTGTGAGTTTTGGTATACTCCTTGAGGCACATCTTGGATACTTCGGATATGTTTTTCTATATGGTATATGCTTGAGGAATATCATGAGTGATATGGCACATGTGTGATGGTATCTCTTGGTACATGGTTTATGGATGTTGGCACATGCTTGAGGCACATGGTTTGAGGTACATATTGGCTACATGATTGAGTGATGTTATGGTACCTTTGTATATGGTTTGGTATGATTTTTATATGCACATATTTGTGATGTGGGTACATGGCTGAGGTATACACTTGGTATACAATGGTATATTGTTTAGGCACATTCTTTGGTGCTTGGTTGAGGTACATCATTTGGTACATAGTTTATGCTTGGTACATGGTACATGGTTTTGGTATACAATTGAGGTATATGGTTGACGTACATGGTATGGTATAGGTTCTATTATATGGTTGATGTACATGGTATAGTGATAGTCTTGGTATAAATGTGAGTGGATTTGGTTATAGTAGGTTGATGATTATATATCATTGATAGTGGCAGTGATAGTGATGGTGATAGGGATAGTGACAGGTTGGATGATTGGTTGATCATCAATTTCAAGTTGATGTGACAGTGAAAATTACAAGTTGATGTGACAGTGACAGGTTGGATGACAAGTTGATTACAGGTTGATGAGACAGTGGTAGTAACAATATTAGTGGTAGTGATAGGTTGAGTCTACACTTATATTTCAGGGAGGCAAGATGGGGCAAGGAAAGGGGTTTGTAGCCTCCTTCTAATTGGTGCCAAAGAAATCAGGGAGCTGGAGCTTCCTTTAGGTTGGAGAATATAAATTAGGGGGTCGTAGCCTCCTTCTGGTTGGAGCCAGAGAAGATAGGGAGTTGGAGCTTCCTTAAGGTTAGATCCTGTAAAATAGGGGGTTGGAGCCTCCTTCTAGTTAGAGCTAGAGAATTCAGGGAGTTGTAGCTTCCTTAAGGTTGGAGCCTATAAATAGGGGGTTGGAGCCTCCTTCTAGTTGGTACTGTAGAAATGGGAAGTTGGTGCTTCCTATGAATGTAATATTTGACATATAAGAAATCGTTCCATAGTTTTCTCCCATTTGGGTTTCCATGTAAATTTTGGTGTACTGTGTATCTGATGTGATATTATTGAATGGAACTGCTTATGGTTATATGATCATGATATATTGAATGAAATCATAAATGATATACTGTTGATAAAGTTGAACTTTATATATTGTGATTGAAAGTGGTAAAAAGTGCTCATACTAATTTACCCCCTTCTCAGTATTCCAACATATGGCACATATGTCCATAGTATTTTTATTGATTTATTATTTACAAAAGACAAAATGTCAAAAACATATACAAAATGTTAAAACACCAAAATGGGGGAAAGGTCATTAGTTTTGTATCACCGTGATTTTAAATAATTTGTGTATCATTTCCTTACCAATTTGGAAATAGTATGTCTACCTTGATATAATAATTTATATTGAGTCACCCTTGTCTCTCTCTATATTTAGTATTCCATTGATGCTTCCATCCCACTCATACTATCAAGTTGATGTCAATGTCATGTTTATTTATTTTTACAAGTCACATTTCTCTTTTTAATTGTCATCCCTTTCAGATCAATCTAACATTGTATCCATGGTCCCCAATCCACCTAGTGGGAATACTCATCTCACTTCCCCAATTGTCAGTGTTTGCATATTTCTATTCAATTAATGATCATTACCTAGGTCATACTCTTTCTATGTACTTCAAGGGAAGCACAAAGTATCCTCATCACATCAAGTGTCATTCCATTATGTTGATTATATTTCTCCACACTTCATGTTGTTTTATAGGGATTCATCATTTCCATTTCTCCAATGAATGTTCCCATGTTGGCACCAACACACTTACTTTGGGGGTGTATTTTAGATCCCTACGTACCTTTGTTACTATTTTTATCATTGGTATTTTCCCTTGTATGTTATAGTGTATTTTTCATCAATGATCCTTGATGACATGGTTCCACTCGATATTCTACCCCACTATATATATTCACAATGGCTTGGATTGTACTATTTACCTTGGTACCCATTATCATTATGGGTGGGTTACCTTGCATCTAACCAAGATTTCCATTATAAATATCTAACTAAATATATTTTTCCATGTTCAACCTCAAATCATTATTACATCATGAAAATTTGTACACATTGATGATAGCAATGTCTAATGTCCATGATTAAGTTTAACACCCTCTACATGTATGGATATTTTCCAACATTTTTTCCAAGCCTTTAGTTTAAGATGCACTCCAAATAGAGATCTAATGTCCAGGGCCTTGTTCAAAAAAAAAATTGACCCATTAATCCTAGGAAGGTGGTGGTGATAAAGGTGGAGGTAGAAAAACTTCTCAAAGTTGGTTTTATCTACCCAGTTTCCCTGACTGAATGGGTATCCAACCCCATTTAGGTAGATAAGAAGTAGGGAACAATCCAAGTTTGTATTGATTATAGAGATGTGAACAAGGCTTGTCCGAAGGACAAATTACACATGACATTTATAGATAATATTATTGATGAGCGTGTTGGAAGCAAGATCATTTCCTTCATGGATGGATTCTTAGGCTATAACCATATTCTTATCTATCTCAAGGATCAACATAAGACTACATTTATATGTCCTTGTGGTACATTAGCTTATTGAAATATTCCTTTTGACCTTAAAAATGTTGGTGCTACACTCCAATAGGCCATGTCCTTCAATTTCCATGATCTTAAGCACATTGTGGAGGCTTATCTTGATGATCTAGCTACCCACTCTTGAAAGACAGTGGATCACCCTGCTCATCTTCACCTTGTGCTCAAAATATGTTGGTACTATCAAATTCATTTGAATCCTAACATGTGCATCTTGTGTTTCATTTTGGGTCGTCTCCTTGGTTTTATAGTGTCTAATAAAGGGGTCATGGTCGATCCTTTAAATTTTGAGGTAATGGCTCGATTGCCTCCCCCATGTAACATTCAATAGCTTCAGATTTTACAAGGGAAAGATAATTTCCTTTTTCATTTCATAGCTAACTATGACGACATCACTAAGGGATTTATTCACTTTTTGAAAAAGGTGGTCCCATTTATATGGAATGATTCCGCGCAATGATATTTTGACGCATTGAAAAAAGATATTATGTCTACCCCCTTGTTGAGTCCCTCAATAGACTATAGAAAATATTTCTTATTGTATCTTGTAGAATTGGAATCAACGGTCAGTATGGTATTAGTTCAGGAAGATAATGTGCTCCAAGAGCATGTCATTTATCACCTCATCTGCAACTTACTAGGTCCTAAACATAATTATTCACATGTGGAGAAGTTGTCATTGGCGACTGTTCACACCGTCCATAGACTTCATCACTACATTTTTCTTCGTAAGACCATTGTTATCACTAAAATTAATCCATCTCATTATTTTTTAACCTAATGGATTATTAGGGTAAAATATAACAAGTGGATCATCATATTATAGGAATTTGACCTGGACTTCGCATCTGCTATGTCCAAAATATCGTTGGTTTTCGCTGAGATTATGTTGGAATTTTTGAGTGAAGATAAAGATATTATCATAATTGACTCTTTCCTGATGAGACAATTTTCCTCATTTCTTCCTCTCACCCTTTGTATGGAGATACATGGGTGTATCTCCAAACTTTGAAGTTCTCTCCAAACTATTCACAACACAAGCGACAACATATTATCCATTAGGAGAAGAATTACCTTATTATCAGTGACACATTGTATCATCAAGGGGTTGATTTGATTCTTTATTGTTTCTTGAACAACGAAGAGATGCAGATTATGTTGAATTTCTGTCAATGTGGATCTTGTGGCGATCATCTTTCTAGGTTGGAGACAACCCAAAAAATATTGCATGACAGACACTTCTGGACCACAATATTTTAAATATTGCATAGAGGAGGTTAAGAAGTGTCATTCATGTCAAAATGTTACTAGGAAATTGTGCATGCAACCAGCTCCATTGTTCCTCGTCATCCTCATCGACCCCTTCACCAAGTGGGCAATAGATTTTACCACATGTCACTCATCTTTGGTTGGGGGGTCATATATACATTATTGTGGTTGTTGACTACTTCACAAAGTGGTTGGAGGCCATGCCTATGTTTTCTAATGATGGTGAGATGGCCACATTTTTCATTTTCAATCAAATAATTTGTAAGTTCAAATTTTTGAGAGAGATTGTCACTGACCATGGAAGTCACTTTTAGAATAATATGATGTGAGAGTTATCCTCTAAGTTGGGATTTAGACAGGATCATTAATATCCTTACTATCTATAAGTGAATGTTTAGGTGGAGGTTGTGAACAAGTCTCTCAAGACCATCCTCTAATGAATGATTAATGCAAGCAAGTCCAATTGGCACTTGTTGTTGTATCTATAATTATGGGCGTATTGAACTTCAGTAAAGGATGGCATGAGGTTCTCTCCTTTTCAAAACTTTCATGGAGTTGAGGCAATCCTTCCCATTGATTGTGAAATTCCCTCTTTAAAAGTAGTTTTTGAGCTCCTTCCCAACACATCTGAGGTAGAATAACATATTATTCACCTACATAATCTTGAAGAGCAACGCAAATATGTTGCAACAACAAATGAGGCATGTAAGAAGAATTTTAATGCTCAACACAACAAGTGTATCCACCATCGGATTTTTTCTTAAGGACATATTTTTTTGTTCTATGATCACGATAAAGACGCTCTAGGGGTAGGAAAGTTTAATGCGATGTGGGACGTGCGTTATATTTTGATGCATGTGTTGAAGAAAGGTGCTTATGAACTTGATGATTATGAGAGAAATATGTTTTTTGAGCCCAAAAATGGGATTATCGCAAGAGGTACTACACTTGAGCCACACTGCTCGAGCATTTGACCCTTTGTTATTGTTGTATATTAATAGTATTTAGGCTTAGATTATTTTCTTTCTTTCTTTGGTTTTTTCTTATCGTGCTTCTTCTTAGATGAAAAATGTCTCTAGAATATATATATTTTTTATAGGATTTGTAGATGGTGCTAGCCGTCACACTTGGAACCTCTCTTCTATCACTTGGGTGTTTTATATTCCCATGGGTCAGTTGGTTACATCAGGAGGTACTTGTCTTGGGACAATGACCAATAATGTGGTTGAGTATAGTGTAATGATAAAAATTCTTAGAGACTCCATTTCATATGGCATTCAATCCCTTGAGGTCTTCCTAGATTTCCAACTGGTTATGTCTCAGTTAAATGAAGAGTATTAAGTCTGTGACCCTACTCTTCTTACATGATTCCTATGGGTATGTATTCTAGAGTGTTCCTTTTATTTTATAACTTACGTGCACATTCCTAAGAGTCATAATCTCATTACTGATGCATTTTATAATTATCTATTAGATTGGCATTTGTTTCATTCTTATATCTAGAAACATTCATGTATGTAAATCATCTCATTGCACATGTCATTCATAAATAAGAACCAAAGAAATATATATATATATATATATATATATATATATATATATATATATATATATATATATATATATATATATANNNTGTATTTACAAAATTAGGCCTTTAGCCCAAAATATACATCTATAGGGTTGGTACACTATAGTGCATAATGACTAGGCTAAGGGCCCTACTCCTATGTGTTCCTCATGGTAACACACTACGACATTTGCCAGACATTGGAAGAGTTGGACCCAAGGTCGTGGTACTCCAATGACCTGTCGTTGCATCTACCTCAAGAGATCCTTGATCTCTATCATCAGGATTTGGTGAGTGAGTCTATCAAGGTTCCTATGAAAATTATGAAGTTTTCTATCTGCATCCACTTTGGGATATTCTCCACCTCATTTTTTGCACTTATGTAGGAATATCATGTCGGTCATGCCAATCCAATATCTACACATTCGAAAGCTTTCTTAGAGTCATGATCCACACCAAAAAAGTTTCTTTTTGGGTTTTCCTCTTGAGTATTTTCTTAAATAAAAATACATCAAAAGTATACAACTTTAAAACTTAAAAATTCGTTACCTATATCTCCCAGTGCAACGTCGGGGGTACTGGCATGTTTGGGTCTCTTCTAAATTTTATCCCTTCATAGGGATATTCGTTGATCACGATAATATGTCATGAACACCATCCAAAGAAATCATCATCATATGGGATAGAAAATCTCCCCCCAGTTTCTACATCACCTCTATCCAATGAGCCGTCAATGTTTCTTTGATTCGCTGTGGACGGATAAATACTCGCGAGCTTATGACTCTCACTCTCTAAGATTAAAGTGCATAACATACTTCCATATCCAAATTTCTTCATCCTCCCCAACTTGCATTCGGTTAGTATTCATTAACACCAACAATGATAATCTCTAGTAGAACACTCTCGGTTGCAAGCACTATACCCCATAGAACACCTACGAGTAAGATGATTAGTGAAGAGATGTCGACGTTACAATCCTTGTAATGGTACAAAGGATAATATTTAAGCTTAATCTTTCAATGCTTATTATCAATATTTGAGTACCCACTTTTTTCGTACTCAGGGCACAATATGTGGATATGTACTCCTCGATCGTCATAGTGCCACCACCTAGAGTCTCGAGGTTCACTATCTCTCATCACCACGAGAGACCCATTATAAAGTGAATTTCCTTAACCTATATCTTTATAGGTTTCCAATCAAGCATAAATACATCAACGTCCAGGTCCCAATATCCTATTATAACACACAATAGTATCCTTTGGGCCCTCATGCTACCTATTTTGAATAATTTATTTAATCCACAATTTCGAAGGGTCTATAACTCCTCTGAATCTTCCAGAACTTGATTGTTTATTTCTTGATGCTTCCTTTCCCTCCATACAATAGCCATCCTGCAATAATTAATCAAACAATGACGTTAAACCAAGGATTTTATCCTTCAGGTGGGTTCATATGCTCTCTATAGTGAATATAGGTGCATATATATGTGTCATGTTGTGATAACATGTGTGTATAGTGCACCTCATACTTGATTATTTTAACACTCAACTGTTGCAGAACTGCTCAAGCCTTAATTGGATGATCCATGAATTGTTGTACTTGACCTGGCGCCAAGCTCACCACCTTTGCAATCTATGTTGTCCATGTTGAGTATTGTTATGCATGTATCTTGACTATGTCATGCAGATCAAAAAAGTCTTCAGGTGAGCCGAATTATGGGAGGTCGATGCCTTTCATCTCCTGATTAATATTTTTCCAGCTCTTTTCGCACTCATCCCACTTCTCCTGAATCTCCTGTTGAAGTTTTTGGGCCATATTTACCCAGTATTCGACTGCTTTTCTGATCCAATCTATATTGCTATCCCTCAGAACCAGAATACCATGCTCTTCGGCGTCTCATCCCTTTTGAACTGCGTTGATTTAAACTATTCTTTCTACCGCTTGATGAACTTTCTCATACTACCTTTCCACGTCCTTGCAGGCTGCTAGCACCGTAAGGGTATCCACTTGGAAATCGGCTATGCCTACAGTGAAAAGGTGTCGTTCACTTGTGAATTTTGTATTAGCTTCATGGAACACACTTCTCAGGAACATCGTGGCCTGCGTTGAGTATTGATAGTATTTCACCAAATGGCGCAGATGCTCCAACTCCTTTAACGCGACAACCAACTCCTTCTCATCCCTCCTTTCTCTATCCAACATGACATTTGTAATGGCCATTCCTACACCGATAAGTTCATATGTCTTGGCGTGTTCGGTGTTGAGAAACTTCTCCTCTATCGTGATGAGAATCAATCTATCTAGCGTGAGAATTCTCTTCTTAGTGGTCCTCTTCATGATGGATTTTCTTTTTCTGTCATAGGCGATCGCTTGTATGTCGGTGACCTCATCCATAGGTTCAGGGACTTGTTTTTCTCCCCGGGTTAGAATATCCCCTAGTCTCCTGGCTGTATGTATATATTCTAGGATCGATTCCTAAACCTCTTCCATATGTTCTGATGGATCGACCTCCGTTTGTGTGCACCGACTAGTGAGGTATCAGTCGAAATTGAAAATTCATGGGTAGGTCTGGTACTTACTTGGTAATCGTCTGTCGATGTGCCAATTTCTTGTTGTGGAACTTCCTCTTTCTGACCACCCGATCCTAGCTCATCCCCCGAGCTGTCCATTGGGGTTCCCGACAATTTGAGTAGTTTAGTTTCTAACACACTTTCAACCTCATTGTCTCTCTATGGAAGGTTTTGAATTGGAGCATCAAGACCTGGGGTAGATGCTCTCTCAGGTTCCTTTTCCTCTGTAATCTACACTGGATTCACCAAGGAAACCTTCAAACTCTCATCATCATCATAGATGGTTATTAATTCAAACAAGGGGTTTGGTACACTTGTCCTACCTGGTATCCTTGATATCTAAGGTTGGGTTGAAATTCCCCCTGGTTATTTGATTTGTGGTGATGGAACTTCACGGTTTTCTGGCCCACTGATTTCTTCAAGTTTTATTGTCTCTAAGCCACTTGACTCTCCTCTGCTTGCGATTGGGTCATCAATGGGGATCCTCGACATCTCTACGAGATCCAGGTCATTCTATAACTAATCAATGATCCTCTGTGCCCCTTCTAGCAAGAACAATCCTCTTCTTTGTGCCTTTGTAGTCTTTGTTGCTCGGACTTCTTCCCTAACTTTGAGGGCCTCTTGAGTCGATTGCTCTATTGTCTCCACCTGATCGTCCATGTTCATAGCCTTGAGCCTAGTCATGTTTGGGTTGGCCATCCTCTATACTACCTCCTCCCAGTCCTAAGTGCATTCCGTGAAAATTTCATCCTCAATTTTTTCATGCGTGTATGGCCAACAGGATGATACATGTGAAGCATGTTGGGGGACTAGGCCTTTAGGTTCGTTCTTGCGAAAGAGGCATGTCGAGAACCTGAATTCAAGATTTATCAACCCTTCTTGTTTAACTTGAGCAGTGTATTTTACCAAACAAAACCCCACATGGAATTCGTAGGTTATGAAAGCCCGCTTCTTGTCTTTGACTAGCGTGGTGTTATAGCCTTGCAAGTTAGTCGGATAACAGATTTCTCCCATAATGAGTCGGTCTGGGATGTGAGCAGAGAGTATATGTGGTGATCTGGTGGCCTCAAACACCCTTATATAGGTCGTGTTCTCATCTAAATACCAGTGGCCTATCATCACTACCATTTTCTTGGCTTCTGCGGATAGTCTCGGGCATTCCTTTTTAAATACAATGAAATAAATATGGGCGATGAATTCATCGCAAATGAGTGCGTCAGATTTTTTATACATGTTCTCCCATAGTATGTTGAAGTAAACAAGAACATGGATCTCCGTAACATGCCAGGTCAAATTCATGCCGGCGAAGACATTTCTCGCATAGATAACATCGAGAAGGTACAAAGCCATGTGGAAAGAGGGTGCTTCCCCTTCTTTTGGCATCTGAGTTTGCTATACACAGATGCTCAATTGCTTGGAAATTATTGCTCCTTGGTTGAAGCTGCTTCCAAAGATCGCCACTGTGTATGCCAAGGGCATCCATGCTTTCAAAAACTTGGAGCAGTCCTTCTCTCCATATAGTTGACAGATGAGAGCCATCAAGTAGATGTATGGCTCCCTCAAGTTAACTATCCCATACCAACCATTGCTCTGGTTTGTAAACCTCTTGTCCTCCTTCCACCATGAGGCCATCAACCGGTTGGTGTTGTGGAATTCATAGAAATTCACCATGAAGTTTGTGTTTAGCCGCTCCTCTAGGTCTCTAAGTTTGTAGTACTTATGGACTTCTATCGGGAGAAAAAATCTAACACACCCACCATTCTCATCGTTGATCAATCATTTATGTGCATCTGTGTGGTTGATTAGCCACTTCAAAACCTCTATGCATGGGAAAACCGGGGTTCTGTAGGCTACCATGTGTAAGTATGACCGTAGCATATTTGGAAACACCTGGTCATCAAGCACCCTTGCATCCGAGTCGTAGTGTGGGATAAATTTCGAGTACTCCTCCCAATTGATTATGTTGAATAGGTCTCCCCACTGTGGGAGCATTACTTTGGATCAAGTTCTTGTTTCTGTATCGCCGAAGATTGGAGGTTGGACACAATCTTTCTTCATTGAGGTTATTACGAACGACTCTACCCTGGGAGTGTACTCCAACTGCCTTTCAGTACCGGGAGAAGAACCTTCACCTATTTATACTTCCTTTAGATTAGGATCTCTCAACGAGCATTTGTTGGTTGGCTCTTGTAATATTACATATATAAAAAGTATGCAGAAAAGAAATAAAATGCTCGAAATGCCATATGAACAACAATATAACCATAACAACACCACAATAATACCAAAATGATACCAGAATAACACTAGAAATAGCACTTTGATTAATGAGAGCAATGTTCACTTGCCTCTTCGAGGGGGAAACCTCTAGTAGAGTAGAGCTCTATTACAATAATATCCAACAAAAAAGTTCTCATACCCTAGACTCCTATTTATACTAAATATGTCTATCAAAAGAACCATCTAGAGGAAGATCCTTCTAGAAGCAGAAACTTCTATTAGGTCTTCTTACATTCGACTTATTCTTCCTTATTGTTAGACCTTATTAATATTGACCTTTATTACATCGGAATATATTGTTCTACCTACGTGAGGGGTTAGGTCCCTAACATGTCCTCCCCCTTAAAAGCAACCTTGTCCTCAAGGATTGAGATGTGGAAATTGCTGCAGAATGGTAGTTGGTTCCCAAGTGGCATCTGGTGGGGTTGTATCTTTCCACTAGACTAATACTTCCTTCATGATTCGTTAATGTAGGCGACACTCACACTGGTCCAAAATTGTTTGTGGTTGTATCCAAATGGAGCCTTCTTCGTTCAACTCGGGAAGGTTGGTTTGAGTTTGGCACTTAGTTCCAATCACCTTCTTTAAGCAGGAAACATGAATAACAGGATGTAGCTTAGAATGACTGGGCAAAGCTAACTGACAAGCCACCTGTCCCACATGCTTGAGAATGGTATAAGGACCATAAAATTTGGGCTCCAGTTTCTAACAATGGTCAACCTTGAGGGAATTTTTCTTGTAAGGTTGCAGTCAAAGAAACACCTAATGCCCTTCTGCAAATTGACGTTCAAAGCGACCTTGATCTGCTTGTTTCTTCATGCGATTTTGGGCCATGAACAAATTATCTTTGAGGGTATGGAGAATAACCTCTCGAAATGTAAGCATTTGGTCAACTGCCTAGACCTTCAAGACACCTGGAAAATATGAGTTAATTGAAGGTGGGTTTGTCCATATGTTTCTTCAAAAGGAGTCATGCGGGTATATGTATGGTATGAAGTGTTGTACCACCATTCAGTTAGTGGTAACCATTGAGCCCACTGATTTTTCTTTTCCGACGCAAAACACCTCAAATATGTTTCCAAAACAATGTTGACAACTTCAGTTTGACCATCAGTCTGGGGATTATAAGTTGTGTTGAGATCCAATTGGGTGCCTTGTAGCTTGAACAGTTTTTTCCAAAAATTGCTGGTGAAAGTTGGGTCGCGATCAGAAACAATAGAATGCGGCATGCCATGAAGTTTGAAGACATGATCCATGAAAAGTTGAGCCACAGTGGATGTTGTAAATGGGTGTTGAAGAGCGCATAAATGAGCATACTTGGAAAGATGATCAGCTACCCCCATGATGACTGATTTATTGCCCGATTTATGTCAGCCTACAATAAAATCCATAGAGATATCCTGCCAAATAGCAGGCAGAATCAGAAGCGATTGTAGTGTGCCGGGAGATTTTTTTGTTTCTCCCTTGTTGCATTGAAACACATCACATTCAACCACAAAATTATGAATGTTTTGTTTCATGCCATCCCAGAAAAAAGAACATTTGACCTTGTCATAGGTTTGGGTAAAATCGAAGTGCCTAATTGTGGGGGTAGCATGAAGCTCACAAAGTACCGTGGATTTAAGTTTGGATTGTTTACTTAAATACAAACGACCTTTGTATCAAATCTCGTCATGAAGCCAAGAGTACCCTGGGGAAACTGGAGAATTGGAATGCAATTGTTGTATCAGATGCAAACTTTTGGGATCGTGTAGCCATTCCTGGCGAACGGCTTGGA
This sequence comes from Picea engelmannii, assembly GCA_009831015.1. Taxonomy (NCBI): domain Eukaryota; kingdom Viridiplantae; phylum Streptophyta; class Pinopsida; order Pinales; family Pinaceae; genus Picea; species Picea engelmannii. The sequence goes on along the minus strand of ML786165.1, from coordinate 148,159 downwards.
GCCAATCTGGTAAAATGAAGGAGAGAGAAAAAAGGGACCCTTCATCTTCATATTTTTGGGAAAGTGAATCCGCAACAACATTGTCTTTTCCTTTCTCTTAAATGATCTCATAATCATATCCAAAGATCTTAGTCACCCATTTTTGTTTCTCTGGGGAGGAAAGGCATTGTTCCAGAAAGTACTTGAGGATTTGATGATCTATCTTAATTTGGAAGCGTTTCCCCAATAGATAAGGGTGCCAAATATCAATGACATGAAAAATAGCCAACATTTCATTTTCATAGATTGATTTGCCCAAATTTCATTCAGACAATTTTTTGCTAGTAAAGGCCAAAGGCCAACCCTATTGCATAAGGACAATGCGAATTCCTTTCCCTGAAGCATCACATTCCAGGACAAAGGTATTTGTTAAATCAGGAAGGGCCAGGACATGAGTGGTGCACATGGCCATCTTCAAGGTTTGAAAATCCTGAGCAACTATTGGAGTCCAAGTGAAAGAATTCTTTTTTAGGAGTGCAGTGAGAGGTGCCACAATATTTCCATAATTCTTAACAAACTTGCGATAATAACCTATTAAGCCCAAAAATCCATGCAAGATTTTGAAAGTCTTTGGGTGAGGATAGTCTTTCATAAATTCAATATTTTTAGGATCCACCCTAACTCCGGCCTTGCCGACAAGATGGCCCAATTACTCGACTTTTGAGGCACCAAAAGCACATTTAGATTGTTTCAGGAAAAATTGGTGTTGAGAGAGTATATGGAGAATTTGATCCACATGAGCAAGATGGTATGTCCAGGTTTTGCTATAGATGGGGATATCAGCAAAGAAAACTAAGACAAAATGATGGAGAAAAGGATGGAAGACATGATTCATGAGGCTTTGGAAAGTGGAGAGAGCATTACACAATCCAAAGGGCATGAACAAAAACTCATAGTGGCCCTCATGAGTTCTAAAGGCAGTCTTAGGAATGTCTGCCTCTTTCATATAGATCCAGTGGTTGGCAGAACGAAGATCAAGTTTAGTAAAGAACTGGGCACCACTCAATTCATCCAAGAGATCATCAATGACAGGAATGGGAAATTTGTCTTTAATGGTGAGTTTGTTGAGGGCATAGACATTAGGACACATGCACCGAGAACCTTATTTATTAAGGACCATGACCATAGGAGAAGAGTAGCGGCTTGTACTAGGGCAGATAACACCTTCGTTAAGAAGTTCTTGAACCATTTTCTCAATTTCTTTTTTTGGGGAAAAGGGGTGACGATAGGGAAGGATATTTGGAGGAAGTATTCCTAGGACAAGGGGAATGGAATGATCATGAACACCATGGGAAGGAGGCATTCCCTGGGGAGTGGAAAAAACCACTTGATGTTTAGAGAGGATGGATTGGAGGTCCTTCGGCACAGAGGGTGTCTTAGTTGCTTGTATGGCATGGAGTTGGGCAATAATGCCAGAATGACATTTTTTGAGTATCTTTTCCATGCGATGGGAACTAATGATCTTAGGAGAACCAGTGGTGATGCCTTGGAACTTATATTGTTGGACCTCCTAGTCGAATTGCATGGTTAATTCCCTAAAATCCATGAGAATGGGGCCCAAAGTCCTTAGCCAGTCTGCACCCAACACAATGTCACAACTGCCCATGTCGATAGAAAAAATATGATATTTTAGGTGCTAGTCACCAATTTGGAGACACACATTTTCACAATGCCATCCACATTTCATGTACCCGCCATAAACAATCATGATTTGAAAATTATTGAATACATGGATATAACAATTAGTTTCTTGGGCAATGTGACGATGAATAAAATTATGGGTACTTCCACTATCAACAAGAATGATGACCTTCCTATGCTTGATGTAGCCAATTAGCTTGAGGGTTTGGGGAACAGAGAAGCCAGTGAGAGAATTTACGGAAATGACCGATTCGACTTCAAGAGGGTCTGAGGGAGGGGTTATGTTAGTGGGTTCAGGTGGCACCGACATAATGGGAGCTTCAACATCCTCTTCTAAAACATCCTCCGCGATGGCCATAAAAATCTTTTTTTCCTTACACTTGTGTCCCAAAAAATATTTTTCGTCACAATTATAACAAAGGCCTTTAAGTTGGCATTCAACCATTTCGGCCCTGGTCAACTTTTGGATCTTTAGTGGAGTAGGAGGAGAGGGATTTACTAGTTTAGTGCGAGGAATAAAGGAGGGTTTCTGGTTTTGAGAAGAGACAACCTATTTTTCTTCCTTAGATATTTTAGTGGTCTACACCCAACTCTGAGTCCAAGCCATGATGAAATGGGCACGAATCTCATCCTTGAGGCCACTGATAAAACATTCTCAGAAAAAATATCAAACATTCCCTCTGTATGAAAAGCCAGTCGCTCAAAAGCATCTACAAAGCCTTCGACTGTGCCATATTGTTTCAACTTTTTCAAATGGCCTAAATGGTTTGTTTCAGTGTCATAGCATTCATAAAGCTCTGCCACAAAATGTGTCAAAGAAACATACCATTGACGAGAAATTTTTCTCCATTTCCACCATTGCCAACGTTCTTGATCTAGATGGAGAACACCATACCGAAGTTTGGCCAACTCATATGTAATTTCCTACAAAGAGAAATACTATTCCATTTGAGTTACCCAACTAGTGGGATTTGAGCCATCAAATTTGGTCACATCCACACGCGGAAGGAGTAGGCCACGCTAAAAGTGATGGGGCTGAAAATTATGGGAATAAGTGTTAAATTATGAGATTGATTTCTTATGCGGATTAATATTTTTATTTTCTTCAATAATTAGATTCCAGCTTAACACACTTCAACAACACCAAATCATAATCGAATAGCAATAAATATGTATATAAGTAAGCATGCACATCAACAACACATATACCCTGGGGAAACCCTATATAGAGAGAAAACCCCCAGCAAATGATATTCCTGTATTGCATTAATAATGTAATATCACTTACAAAAATCCACCATGAATGTTATGCTCTTAAAGATCTTGCCAAGATGACTCTGACCTGACAAAGTCCTAAGATACCTTGCTGAAATACACCTCTGATATGTTGCCTCTATTGTTGATATACAACACTGATATGTTGTTGATATATGCCTCTGATATGCATCCTCTATTGTTGATATACAACACTGATATGATTCTTTGGTATGTTGCCTCTTTATCACTGATATGCGCCTCTATTGCTTCACCCTTAACCTATGTATCAAATTGTGTTGAAGAGAGGGGTCAACCCTTGCTTATATAGGCTGAAGAGGAGAATAGGAGAGGCTCGAAATAGTAACTTGTTTGCATGCTTTAATCATAACTCAGCTTCATACTTTAGTTCGAACTAGACTTGAGACCGGTATACTCTAGTTTGAAAATAGAACTAGACTTAAGACTTCAGTTACAACTCAACATTACACTTTAGTTCTAAAATAGAACTAGACTTAAGACTTCAGTTACAACTCAGCATAACACTTTAGTTCTAAAATAGAACTAGACTTTAGACTTCAGTTACAACTCAACATTATACTTTAGTTCTAAAATAGAACTAGACTTAACACTTCAACTACAACTTAGAATTACACTTTAGTTCTAAAATAGAACTAGACTTTAGACTTCAGTTACAACTCAACATTATAATTTAGTTCTAAAATAGAACTAGACTTGAGACTTCAGTTACAACTCAACTCTTTACAAGGAAATTCAAAATTCTCTTCATGGTGGATAATGTTACACGTGCCAACACACTAGATCAATACATTTATATCATTTACAATATTAGGAATATCGTTTGTTTCTATCTCATAGGAATTTTATATTCAACATAAATTTTTCTAGATGCCTTGACTTTTTCTCATGGCTCACAAGGCTTGACTAGGCTTGGAGAGGTTGTACGTTCCCCCTGACTTTTGCACTAGTCTCTCTATGCTCACAGAGGTTGTACGTTCCCCCTGACTTTTTCACTAGATTGTCTATGCTCACAGAGGTTGTATGTTCCCCTTGACTTTTGCATTAGACTCACATAGCATCTTGTCCGTCCTGAGTTTTGGTTTGACTCACAGAGGTTGTATGTTCCCCCTGGATTTTGTCAATACCTCACAATACTGGTTGATTCTCCAAATATCCTTGGATAGCCTCAGGGTGGCCCATATGGCCTCTCATTAGAGACTGATTGTCGATGCTGCAAAATTTAATACTCCCTCTCAGTGAGGGAGTCATTCTCATCCACACCAAGCTTGCCTCTCAGCTGCATAAATTGTCACGAGGTCAGAGGTTTGGTTAGGATATCATCTACCTTATCGCTCGTGGCTATGTACTGTAACTTTAGAGTTTTTATCTGGACCAAGTCTCAGATGTAGTGGTACCTCATGCCAATATGTTTTGACCTGTCATGAAATACCAGGTTCTCTGTCAATTTTATGCAACTTTGATTATCATAGTAAACCACCGTCGTCTCAAGCTTGTCACCAAACAACCTAGAAACCAATTGTCTGAGCCATATTGATTCCTTTCTAACATCACTTTCTACAATGTAATCATCCTCTATTGTACTCTATGCAATGGATCCCTTCTTCCAGCTTGACCAAGAGATCATAGAGGATCCTAAACTGAAGTAGTATCCAGAAGTACTATTTTGATCCACTGGGCTTCCTACCCAGTCAACATCTGCATACCCATGCAGAAATAAACCACCATAGGATGTATATCTTAGACCATAAGTAATGATCCCTCTGAGATATCTCAAGATGTGCTTTTCTGCCACCCAGTGTCTCTGTCTCAGTTCAGTCATGAATTGACTCATTGCAATCACTGCATAGCATATATCTGGCCTAGTGTGGATCATGTACATCAATGATCCAATCAACTTCCTATACATGGTGGGATCCATCAAATCTAAACCTATATCAGAATCATGCATCTTCCTCAGGTTGGTAATCATCGGAGTAGACATGGATTTGCAATCCATCATACCAAAACTCTTTAGTACATCCACTTTTTTATTTTCCTTGTGCCAGAAATATCTCTCCCTGTCTTTTCCATACTTCCAATCCTAGGAAGTAATGCATCAAGCCTAAGTCTTTCATCTCGAATTCGGAGGCTAGATCCCTCTTACAACAGGCTATTATCCCTTCATCTCTTGTTAGAAAGCGATCATCAACATAAAGGATTAGTATAACAAGTTGGTTACCTCTTACCTTGAAGTACAGATTTGCATCAGCATCACTTTTCTTAAAGCCTGGGATTTTAAGAAATACATCAATCCTGTCATACCAAACTCTGGGAGCCTGCTTAAGACCATACAAGGCCTTCCTTAGCTTGCATACATGAGTGCCTTTTTTACGTAATAAAAAACCATCTGGTTGTTCCACAAAGACCTCATGTTCAATCTTTCCATTCAAGAATGTTGTTTTTACATCCATCTGATATAGCTTCCAACCAAGAACGGGAGCTAAAGCAATAATAGTTTGAATGGAGGTATACATGGCTACAGGGGAAAAAGTATCTTCGTAGCTGATTCCTTCTTTCTGAGTGAAGCCTCTGGCTAAAAATATTTCTTTGAAATTTTCCACACTTCCATCAGCTGCATGTTTGATCTTATAGATCCATTTGGAAGAAACCACTGATTTGTCTTTTGGCCTCGACACAATGTCCCAAACATTATTCTTTATAATAGACCTATATTCCTCAAGCATGGCATGCTTCCATACTTGTAATTTATCTGCTTCTTCAAATGAAGAAGGTTTGGCATCACTAATGTTTCTCATCAGTGAAACATAGCCTCCAAACCTATGAGGCCTCTTCCTTTCCCTGAAAGTTCCTTTGGGAGCAGTTATCCTTTCTTCTCCCTGCACTATTTATTTAAGCCACCCTGGCTTCCTTTTGGCTAGAGGTTCTTCAATATTTCTTTCTAACACTTCAGTAGGTTCTAGGGGCTCATTATTTGGCCCTGCACGAGGTTCCTCCCTCTGATCATCAGACTCTTCATTTTTAGAAGAGGGTGAAGCTGGTTGAACTGCTTCTGATTCCCATTGAAGCTCTCTGGATTTCTTAAATGTGGATTCCTCATGGAAATTCACATCTCTGCTTACCTCTATTTTCTTATGACCTGGTACATAAATCCTTTAAGCCTTGGAGTTCTCACTATACCCCACAAAAAACCCTTTCTTTCCTTAGGGTTCCATATTTGTCCTCTTTTCCTTGGGGACATGAATATACACAGGACACCCAAATATCCTTAGATTCTCTACCTCAGGTTTGATCCCTGAGAAGACCGCTTCATGAGTATTGTCCTTCAAGGTAGAATGTGGACACTTGTTTTGAATATACACGACAGTGGAGGTAGCCTCTGTGCATAAAGAATTTGGTCGATCTTGGTCAAACATCATTGCTTTCTCTCCCTCACAAATTGTCTTGTTTTTCCTCTCAACAACTCCATTTTGATGAGGGTTATATGGCGGTCAATTGTCTCTTGATTCCTTCTGAATTGCGGAAATCCTCAAACTAGAGAGATTCAAACTCTCCTCCATTGTATTTTCTAAGGATTCTGATGTGTTTCCCTGTCTGCTTTTCAATAAAGGCTTTATAATCTTTGAATTTATCAAATGTGTCACTTTTAGCTTTAAGGAAATATATCCATCATTTTATTGAGTAATCATCAATAAAAATGACATAATACAAACAACCATTGAGTGAGGGAGATGACATGGGACCACATACATCAAAATGAACTAGATCTGAGATGCCCTGAGCTCTGTTGTCACTACTAGGAAATGCTTTCTTTATATTTTTACCTAGCATGCATCCCTTACAAATTTCATTTTTACTAAGAGAAATAGAGGTCATGCCACATACCATGTTCTGTAGATCTGAAAGAGATTTGTAGTGAAGATGTCCAAGTCTTATGTGCCACAACTCGTTGGAGCTAGTCGCATCATGAGCTAATGCCTTAACTGACTGTCCTGACATGACGTGCAATCCTCCACTGTGAGTTCCAATGGGTTTTTTCATACTTAAGTGGCTACCTTTATCCCATATTAGTGCCTTCCTGTCCTTGAACATCACCCAATATCCCTTGTCCTCAAGGGTTGCAACTAATAGTAGATTCTTCTTGAGCCCTAGAATTTATAATACTTCACCAATATGAAGTCTAGCCCCGGATTCCAATCTGAGGGAGATAGAGCCTACTCCCTCTATATTGTAACATTTGTCATCCCCAAGCTCAACATGCTCTACAAAAGATTTTGTCTCGAAATATGAGAGGGCCTCCTTGTACCCTGTCATGTGCTTTGATGCACCATTGTCTACTAACCAAGTTTTCGGCCCCATGAAAACCGAACTAGATAAGGCTGAAACCATGTAATATTCTTTTCTATTTTCTTTCTTATTAGAAGGACCTTCTGATTTCTTTTGGATTCATCATCCTCAGTAGTTGAGGCATGATGTTTCCTTTTCCTTGGATATTTCTTTCTAAACCAACAATCTTTAGAAAAATGACCCAACTTATTACAACTAAAGCATTTAATCTTAGATGTATCCCTCGATCATATCCACCTGGATCAACTAAATCATCATCATGGATATGAAAGGTTGGTAGTAATGTCTTGTTTGAGGTCTTCTTTGATTTCCTCGATTGAGATGGCAATGGAAGAATACATGTTTTTATTGATGGTGGCAATATTGGCACTGAGTTGTCTCACTTCTTATTGGGTCTCTCTGAAATTAGATTGCAATGTATTGAAGCAAGATTCCAAGTCTTGTCTATGGGTATGGTCCATGATGACGAGGGAACCGAAAAGGGGTGGGTGGGGTCAAAATATTTACTGAAAAATGATAGGTATGAATGTGATAAGGGAGAAGAGATAAATCCAATGGAATAGGTCTCAAATAATGGTGCAACAAAATCCAGCATTTTTATTTTTTTTACACCTGCAGAGTTATACTCCGGTCTGAAGAATATTGTAGTGATGAAATTCCCAAATGCTTATACGTGGCAGTAGATATTGTCTGTTTTGTTTTTTTTCGTTTCTGTCCCCAAGGGTTAGGTATTAAAGAGTTCTACAAACAAGGGTTTGCCATGTGCTATAGCTCTATGATATATGTGCGGGGTCCAACAGTAGTACTTGACCCAATATCTCAGGGCACCAACTAAGGAGGCTAGACCATGACCTTAGTCATACTACCCAACTACCCAGGTAATAGAGAGTATCTTCCTAAGTGTTTTTCTCAGTGGAACTATAGCATTCAGGCGATCGATCAGTTTATCTAAAGAGGGCTTCAGGAAATCTAGGTCGATCTATATACAGGTGTTGTCTAATGCACTACCACTCGAAGGGGTACCAACAGGGGTTACAAGGGTGGCCAACATATGTGCGCTTAAGTACCACTTTTATTTCCTATGTGTATGAATCTCCGAACACAGGTTTATGCGTGTAATGACAGATCTTCATAGCTTAAAGACGTTGAAATACGTCTCTACCCTGAAAAAAATTAACCCACAATTTTCTGTCGAGGAAAGTGCTCTGATACCACTTGTAATATAACAGATATAAAAAGTATGCAGAATAGAAATAAAATGCTAGAAATAGTAGATGAACAACAATATAACCATAACAACTCCACAATAATACCAAAATGATACCATAATAACACCATAAAGAGCACTTAGATTACTGAGAGCAATGTTCACTTGCCTCTTCGAGGGGGAAACCTCAAGTAGAGTAGAGATCTATTACAATAATATCCAACACAAAATTTCTCATACTCTAGACTCCTATTTATACTAAATATGTCTATGAAAAGAACCATCTAGAGGAAGATCCTTCTAGAAGTGGAAGCTTTTATTAGGTCTTCTTACATTCGAATTATTCTTCCTTATAACTAGGCCTTATTAATATTGAACTTTATTACATTAGAATATATTATTCTACCTATGTGAGGGGCTAGGTCCCTAACAGTTTTCTCGGAGGCATCTTCCATATGCTTCTTGCTTTACCTGGTTTTGATAATCTGAGAATCAACACAGGCTCGAGACGCTTGCTTTTCTTCTTCGGATGCTCTGGAATTCGAAATTGTGCGCATAAAGAAATTGTTCAAAGTCATTCTAGAGATTTAAAAAGGGATGAACTTACCTTGTCACATCAACCATTCAATTTAGGTTATGAGAGTAGTTCTATAAAATCTATCATCATATCTTGAAATATGTTTAAAATGAAATTTGATTGTAGTTTGATGGTGCGAGCGTGGGTTGTAACGTGTCTTATTGGTTATTTCAAATCATTGTTGTTCAATCGACGCATGGGGTAGCAACAAATGCAGAATGAAACATTAACTAGTCTATTAAATGACAGAATCTGATCGTATCTTGTGCCCAAAACATCCCATCGTTTTTCTAGTCTAGCTAGTGAGTCGGGGTTTGGGGTTTCTCTTTGAACATTTTTCGTTGATATCTCCTTGCAAAATCTCTAACACCAAACAATATTGTCGTATAGAGATGACATGGCAAGGCTGACTTGGAGGTGTGACTAGGACACAAGAAACCTTAATATGACTCGAGATGAAACTAGGTCGTATGACACCCCTATGCACCAAACACAAGTGGCACTCGATATCGATGTCTTTGTCTACCCATATTATTCGGAATCAAGACTTTTCTTAAGATAAATGTTCTAAGACCTGATCCTATCCTGTCGACGCCAAAAATTATCAAGGATAGGCGACCGGTGATAAACCTACCCAAGTGCTCCCAGATTGACTCTCTCGCAAATTTCCTGATGTCGAAAGTGTATCGGGGGTCGACGATCGACGATATGTTTATCACAAAAAAAATCGATTGTTTTAACCCTTCTAGATTTCCCCGACCTCGAGCAAGCACTTCGGTCATCGGTTATCACTGGTTTTTTATGTCTTTTTTCAATGTCTATCCCTCCCATACTTTGTCGACGCCAATGGGGATTAACTATCTCTTGAATCTTCATGGAGAATAACTCATACAAAACAACTCTACCTTCTACTAATGTCGATGGTGCATCGACGATCGAAAATTAGTGTAACTGTGTGGCCACTTTACCTGCTTGAATTTTGTCGACGTCGAACACAAGCATGCTAGTCGTAATATTAATTGCAGATTCTTAGTTAGGATGCCAAGTTATTTTAGACACAAGGTTTCATTTAACAAGTTCAAACAAACCCGACTTGATTGATAAGAGTCATGAAAACAAAAAAAAATAAACCATCCCCCCCAAAGTGAACTTAATTTAGACAGTAAAATAAAACAAGTGGTACCCAAAAAATGATATAATTTCATAAGGCTTTTAGGGTGTGTTGAGTGCTCAACAAATGGTTATTTACTAGGCGAAAGAAGAATCTTTGTTCCTTCCCTAGGCTTAGCTGATGTAGAATATGGTTAAGAGCCTAACTGGTTTTTCTTTTATCAGAGTCTCTCCTATCCTTGCATTTACAATTCCCCCGGTTCGTGACTCTGAGCCCTCCTATGGAGTTTGAACCTTTATTCTGCCTTCATTCCTCTTGACCATGACCCACGACCCCTCTTGACAAGAGCTGAGTAAAGTATTCACTGGCACGAGGCATTTTAGTTATCATCATTCATTTGTTGTGGTGTCGCTCTGCTACCAGCGAGCGTCCATAGCCCCGACAGAGTCACCCCGATGTCACAGACCTTGCTCCACTACTAGTGAGTGTCCATAGCCCCGACATAGTTATCTACATACCCTCTCCTACTTTTCACTCATTTGATATAATTGATCTATTTTTGGCATAGATTCTGTGAGCGAGTGGGAGAGGAGGACATTTGTTATCTACAAGAAGAGATGGTTAAGGTGAAATTATTCTTGGCTCTGTCTAGAGGTACATGTGGTCCTTTCCAACTTGCCATTTTTCCCTTTAGGTTTTACTAGATCACTAGGCAGACACTTCATCAATTTCCAAGGTCATTCATTTCCAAAGGTCAGATCCATAACTTTTTTAGGAAAAAATGCAATTAGTCCAACGTTTCTTGTGTTGTACGTAAGCGTGAGTCAGGAAAAGAGTTTTCTACACTGTATTGATTAAGGTCAACCACTTCCTTGTGAAGCAATTTTTTTTGCACAAAAATACCCCATAAAAGAAAAACAAAAATAAAGGACTATGCAATCAGTCTACCTTGCACCTACACATAACATGGAAACACACACACACACACTTTTTTTTCAATAGAAATATTGTTTCAGGGCTTGTCCATTCACCGAGAGGGCATCAGGTTCCCCCCTCAGATGTTTCAACTGATACGTGCCTGCCCCAAGTTTCTCAGCTACCTGGAAATGTCTGAGCCACAGATTCTGAAACTTTGAATGTTTTCCCTTTGGTTCATTCGTTCTATCCCATTTAAAGGCTAAGTCTCCTACTTTAAAAGTATTCTCTTTGGCCTTATGCTTGTCAAACCATCTTTTAACTATCTGATGATGAGAGATGAAATTTGATTTTTATTTCTCCCTTTCCTCTTCCAGCATGAGAAGGGTATCAATCCTTTGTTGAATAACCAATGAGGGTTGTCCTCTAGAACCATGAGCAAGCTGAAGAGACAAAATATATAGCTCGTTCGGGAGAATGTATTCTTGTCCATATACTAGAAAGTATGGGGAGTTCCCTATAGATTCCTTGGGTGTTACTCTATCAGCCCATAAGGCATTATGAAGTGAACTATGCCAATTCCTCTGATAGTCTGCAACCCTTTTCTTCAATATCCTCACTAGATTATTATTGGTTGATTTTGCCACTCCATTATCCTATGGATAGTAGTTTGCAGAGTATCTAATTATGATTCCTTTTTCTAGAGAAAACTATGTTAATAGGGTGGAAGAAAAGTAAGCAGAATTGTCAAAAACAAGAACGGAAAGCATACCAAACCTTGTGATTAGTTGTTTTTCTATGAATTGGATTACCACATTTTTGGTTCACATGAGTCAGAGGGATGGCCTCTGCCCATTTCATAAAATATTCCATAGTATTCAATAGGTATCTATGTTGTTTTGAAGAACTCAAGGTAATATCCCCTATGACATATAACCCCCATTACTCAAATGGTCTGGATATGGCCACTGGTTGGAGTGGGACAACTTCTCTCTTTTCCCTCCCTATGCTTATTTGACAAGTTTTATAGTTTCTAGCATATGTATGAGCGCTCTAAACAAAGTAGGCCAGCAATAGTCATCTCTCAGTATCTTGTGAGCGATGGTATTCCCTACAAAGTGTCCACTTGCAGGACCATCATGGAGCTCCTTCAGAACATTGTATGCATCTTCACATTCGACACATCTCAAAAGTACCCCATCATAATTAACGCGGAAGAGCACCAAATTTATGAGGCGATATTGTGTCGACTTTAGTCTGAGAGCTCTCCTTTCCTTAGGGTTTAGGTTTTCTGGGAAAGTCCCATGATGCATGAGATAAATTATTTTTCCATACCAAGACTCCTGCCCCAGGGGAACATATAAATATTCACTACACCATAACGCCAATTCATTCTTCCATCCAGAGTCTTTATTTACTTGGTCTTGGGCTTCAGTGGCCAGTTTACACAATCCTTGTCCCTTAACAAGTTTGGGAGGTTTTATATCTAGATAAAATTCTTGGACAACTGCCATCCAATTTCCTCTTCTTTCCCCCATCTCATGTTGAGTGAATAGGGATCGGACTACGAGGTGAGGCACAATGACTTTGGTGTGTTTTTTTGGGATGTAAGATATGAAATGTTTTACTTCTTTGTAAACCACATAAGATTGTTTGTCTATAGTAGGGTAATTTAGTTCGGCCCTTTGGAGATTAGTGCTCATAAATGAGACTGACGCTTCATTTTTTTCATCATCCTTCTGAGTCAATATTGTAGCTAAAGATTGGTCGGAGCCAAAAGTATAGAGGAAAAAATATTTTATAAAGTCAAGACTTCACAACACCGAAGCTTGAGATATTGCAGTCCTGATATTGTTGAAAGCATCTTTTTGCTCATCATCCCACTTAAATTCATCATCCTTGTGAAACATTTTTTGTAATGTTTTGATAGTTTCAGAAAAATCGGGGGTAAAATTCCTCACAAAATTGATTTTCCCAAAGAAGGATTGCATAGCCTTTTTGTTGTGGGGTAAGGGAAGTTGAGTTATTGACTTAATTCATTCTAGGTCTATGCGAATTCCTGCTTGAGATATAATATGACCTAGTAATTTTTATTCCTCGACACCAAAGATAGTTTTCTTAGGGTTTAAATATATACCATATTTCCTACACCTTTCAAAAATATGGGTTATATGTTGGATGTGATATTCTTTGTTCTTTGAATACACAGTCATGTTGTCTAAATAGACTACTATAGACTTTTTGATCAATCCCCGAAAATTTATGTCCATGGCCCTTAGGAATTTAATTTTTCTCCTGCGTTAATCAGCCCAAAAGGCATGCGTTTATAAGCAAAAGTTCCCCACATGGTTCGGAACGTAGTTTTCAATCGGTCATCTTTTGAGACTAGAACCTAGTTGTAGCCTGACAAGCCATCTAGTAGAGAGAAAATATCAGAACCAAACACGGTCTGCACAAGTTGTTCCATTGGTGGGACTGGGTAGTTATCCTTTTTCGATGCTCTATTGAGGTTTATGAAGTCCACACACAGGCAGATTTCCCCAAAATTTTTCCTGACAGGAACAAAAGTTTCTACCTAGGCAGAGTGTCTAACCTAAATGGGTGGTACTTGTAGAGATTATGTTGGAAGGGTTTTAATCCATATTTTAATGGGATTGTGTATTGGATAATGTGAGTTTCATAAGTTTTCAGATCACGTTAGGACCATGATAAAACATCTTGATATTCTCTAAAAAAATTTGAGATAGGATTTCCTTTCTTCTTTAGACAATGTTTTGCCTAGATTTATATTCTTAGTGTTATCCGGGGTTCCTATATTTATAGTCTCATACATGGGACACGAGCTCCATGTCTTTGTGTTTGTTGACCCTTAAATATTTCCCTTAAGTCAAAGAGGTTCTCCAAATTGGATATCCCTTTCGGTATCGTGTGAAACTTTGGCTTGTTAATAGAGTGATATGTTTCACCTCTTTGTTCCTAGGAGTCAGTTTCTACTAATTTCTCTTGGAATACTCCATCGTCAATAGCCATGTCTTTAAAATTTTCCAGATTGGTTAGGAAGTTTATAATTTGTTCATCTCCTTCAAAGACCTTCCAATTAGAAATATTGTTGGGCATTGAGGGTTTGTAGAGTAGTTCCACAGTGACCCGAGAGGCTTCATAGTATTCTAAACGGGATATCCTCGAGGCAGAAGTGGTTAGGGAATCAACAACAATATTCTTTGTCTTGGGAATCATTGTAATATTGAAGGCCTCAAAATGTTCTACTAGCATGTGCACTTCCTGTTGATAATTCCTCAGGTGAGGAGAGTTGCAATGTATAGTATTCTTTACTTTCCTGACGATAATTTCAAAGTCCCCGAAAAATTTTAGTTCTTTAACGTTCAAGTCTATGTCTTTCTTTAGTCCTTGCACCAAAGCTTCATACTTGGCAGTATTATTAGTTCATTCAAATTCTAGTATGTGGGACATAAAATTTTGTTTCCCCTTTGGGTCAATGAGGATACATTCTACTCCCGACCCTTCTTTCGATTTATACCCATCAAAGTACATGCTCCAAACTTGTGAGCGGAAATCAACAGCTTCTCCATGCCTACTAACTTCCTCCTCTCCACCTACTTTGTCTTTGGTTTCAAACAGAGGTTCTTGATAGAAGAGGGTTTCTTCCGCCACTACCAGTAGATTTACTTGAAAGGTCATTTCAGAGTTTTTAGTAAGAGGTACATCAGATAAGAGAGGGGAGAAATTGTCGAAATCAGAATCACAAGAGTAGTTTCCTAGCACGGGGAAATATGTCGACTAGGGTTCGTTGAGGACTTCTAAATCGGTGACAATATGTTTGAGATACCTTTCCCTATCGATCCTAATCATGTTTTCATGTCCCTTTAATGGAAACCATAGGTGATCCCAGTCCGCACTAAAGTATCCGTTCAACTTCTTAGACCAATCTCGACTAAGTAGCAATCCATAAGCTACTCGTATATCCACTACAATGATTTCAATTACTTGGAAAATTTTTGGGTGTGTGGCCATTCTTCTCATGACATCCTCAAGTTCTCCAATGAATTTTACCTGAGTTATGTATAGTTGTATAATGTGTTTATCACTTTTAAGAGGGACTGCGTTTAATTTCTTGTAGACAAATACTGGCATGACATTAGAGGATGCCCTGAGTCAGCTAAACAATTATGGAGGTTCTTGTTGAAGAATTCAAACGTTAAAAGGAAAGGTGGGACAACAGGATTTCCTTTTTTATCTACAAGGCAAGCGTTCATGTTTGGTTTATTTTTTAGGTCTGTGGGAGCTGGGTTTTCCCCTTGTTCAGTGCTTGTTATAGGGGTTTCTACTGACTTCAACACTTGTAGCAGAAAGTCCTTTTGTTGGGGAATTCTACACATGGCCATGATCGACACATTATCCTTCAATATTTTTAAGTCTTCTACTACGTTGTAGTCTATCTTGGGTGATTCCCATGTATGGATGTTTATGGGATTTATTTAGGGGGAAAAAGGTGCTTTTGGGTGATCGACTGATTTTTTTCCTCTATAGGTTTGGACAATGGTAAGGTCATTTGAGACCGGGTGACTCTTAATTCGCATTTGAACATCCAAAACCTTAGTGAGTGGTTCTTGAACCTAAAATATATCATCGAAAGGCATTGGCAAGTAGGGATCCCACAACAACATGGTTGTTTCTTCCGACAGGTCAACTTCCTCCTGATCGACGATATTCACTGTTGAGTCGCTTGATTGTTTGGTAAGGGAAACTTCATCTAGGAACCGATTGGCCATCAAATTCATAGCATGCACCCATTGGGGAAAATATCTTTCAGAATGTTTCTCTTGATGATATGTACAGATAGAGTCAGAGGCTACATTACCCAGATCGATGTTTAAGTTGGTTGGGAAAGGTTCAATCGCTTTGAAAGGTAGGTTTCTCTAGAAAAAGGGTTTATAGGTCCTTTGACCTTGATTCCCTTCCCCGACGCTTATTTTCATGTCTATGATTTCATTTTAAAATTTCTTTATCATCCATTGTAGGTCTTGTATGTCTCAACTTCCCTCTTGTTCTGTTTTTTTTCCTAGGGGTCTAGTCAACAAGATTCCTCTCCTAGGTGGAGGTTGAGCTTCCTTCTTAACTAGTGAGACCTGACCCTCTTTACATTCCTTCATTTGGAATTCAATTGTTTTGGCTTCCTTGAAATCTTCAGCTAGGGTATGTTTGGCAGCCCTTTTTACAAACATGGAAATAGAAGCAGGGAGAGCATTAGCATATACCTCAAATTGAAACTCTTGAGTGGGTTTAGCTTCGGGTTGAAATTTGTTCAGGATAGTGGTAAATCATTGATTGAAATCTTTAACCTTTTCTTTTGAACTCATGGTGGCAGTGATAAGTTCATCCATTAAAGCTCATGTAGTGGTTTCTTCTACGAATTTGTCTAAAAAATAATTTTTAAACTTTGTCCAACTAGTTATGGACCCTACAGGCAAGTTAATATACCATGTGGAGGCTGAATTCTCAAAGGTATAGGGAAAAAGTCTACATACCACGTCCTCATGTTGGACATTCATTAGTCTAATATCTAGTATTAACTTTTTAATATGGTCTTCAGGTAATCCGGAGGTTTCAAGGTCAAACTCTGGATGTCGAGAGAAGTTATGTACCCTTTCGGGTATTTCTAGAGCATCCCTGGCCAACCAAGGTTGATTATTTTGAGGTGGGTTTCCTATCTCTTCATTATGATAATTTTTATCCTTCTTGTCGTTCAACTCCGAAGATGAGCGATCCGAGTTAAACCCTTCTTCGTCAGAAAAATCATCTGGTTCAGAGTAGTTTCCAGCCAGTGTTTCGGGTATTAGGTTAAGGGGTTGTTCAATCTTGATGAGGGAGAAATATATCAGGTATTCTACTGTGTGAACAAAAACCTGGTCGGGGGTGTCGACCACTGGTATTCTTACTTGTTTTATATGAGGAAGTAATAGAGCTAAGGGTAACGATCCAATTTATTGAGTGTAAGCTCTTATGATTCTTCTAAATTGGTTCAACTCCTCATGAGGAAGAGCGTAAGGTATTTCAACGATTAGATGTTCTTCCTCTTGCTGGGGTGAGTTACTCATTTCGAGAGTACTCTATGTATGTTGGATTTCTTGAGAGTGACTAGCCATGCATGTGGGTTTTTTTGAATCTGTAGGCTATGCGAGATATTATATCATAGATCTTGTTATCCATTCATTCATTCAGGCCCTCCTTCTAGCGCCGAATTCTGTTGAGGGGTCCTAAATCCCTTTAAATCAATAGCAAAAACCAAACCCGCCACAGAGGCCCAATTAGAATCTGTAGTGTTTGATGGTGGAATGGTTCTCCAGATATTTCGATCTGGACAATTTATTGATGGACTTTACATAGTGATTGACAAGATATCTTCCTATGAAAGTTCCTCCTTCATTTTAAACATTCTCTTTTTGTATTTTCTTTTATTATATGGGTCTGATCAAAATATGTGTGATGGTATACACCATCAGGTAAAGGGGGATTCTTAACTACTGAAGAAGGATGAGCTTGGGACAACCCTTGTGCTCAAGCATGCAGACAAAGATATTCACACATGTGACAAGCATAGTACTAATACATTAACTTGCTGGTATTTCAATTATTGATTGAGATACAATTATCGTAAGAAAACACACATCCAATAAGATTATGGAAAGAAAAATAGTTTCCTTAGCTCTAGCATTAATCACACATCAACACAATGATTTTCTTTCATCATTAGAGACAAGAAATAAAAATAATATTGAAACAACTAACTTATAAATAGATTCATAAACTCTTACTCGTTACAACATCCATTAATGAAATAAAGTTGGAAGTAATTCCTCCTCAATCCAATCACACAACTCCTTTGATGAAAAAAAGAAGTTTGTCTCCGGTCCTAAACAAGACTTCTCAATTAAGGTAGTTCAGATATAGTTCTTTACAATTCCAAAAATGAGGGTCTTTCCCAAAACCATCGACCCTTGCTAAAAGGTCAATCCTCTTATTTATAATGAATCATTAACTAAAAATAACTATTACAAGTGCAATCTAAGTAGAACAAAATATCGCCATGTGGCGCTTTCATCTATATGTTCTCTAAGAATCATCAAATATTCTTACTGAAGTGGATGACTCTTCTCATATTCTAACCATTTGACAAAGAGTTCCTCACATGTGTTGGCATACGGGAACCTGTGTTGGTCCATCGGGGCTGAAAGAATTTATTTCACTTCTACTTCTTGTTCTCTGTACTTGATTATTTTAGCACTCAACCTCTATAGAACTGCTCGAGCCTTAATCAGATGCTCCATGAATTTTTGTACTTGACCTGGCGCCATGCTCACCACCTTTGTGATATCTACTTTCCATCCTGAGTCTTGTTCTGCATGTATCTTGACTATGTCATGCAGGTCGACAAAGTCTTCGGGTGAGCCGAATTCTGGGAGGTCGATGCCTTTCATCCCCCAATTAATATTTTCCTAGCTCTTTTCGTACTTGGCCCACTTCTCATAAATCTCCCGCTAAGGTTCCTGGGCCATTTTTACCCAGTATTTGGTCTCTTTCCTGATCCGATATATGTTGCTATCCCTCAGCACCCGAATACCATGCTCTTCAGTGTCTTGACCCTTTTGAACTTTGCTGATGTAATCTATCCTTTCTACCGCTTGATGAGATTTCTCATACCACCTTTCGGTGTCCTTGCAGGTTCCTAGCACCATAAGGGTATCCTCTTGGAAATCAGCTATGCCTGCGATGAAAAGGTGTCATTCACTTGTGAATTTTGTATAAGCTTCCTAGAACTCACTTATTAGGAAAACCGTGGCTTGAGTTGAGTCTTGATAGTATTTCTACAAATGGAGCAGATGCTCAAACTCCTTTAATGTGGTGGCCAACTCCTTCTCATCCCTCCTTTCTCTATCCAATGTGGCCTCCGTAATGGCCATACCTACACCGATAAGTTCATATGTCTTGGCATGTTCAATGCTGAGCAGATTCTCCTCTGTCGTGATGAGAATAGAGTTATCTAGCGTGAGCCTTCTCTTCTTAGTGGTCCTCTTCATGATGGATTTAATTTTTCTTTCATAGGCGATCGCTTGTATGTTGGTGACCTCATCCACATGTTCAAGGATTTGTTGTTCTCTCCAGGTTAGAGTATCCCCCAGGCTCCCGATTGTATGTATCTGTTCTAGGATCGGTTCTTGAATTTCTTCCATATGTTCCGATGGATCAACCTTCATTTGTTGTGTATCGCCTGGTGAGGTATTGACTGAAATTGAAAAGTAAGGGGTAGGTATGGTACTTACTTTGTAATCGACTGCCAATGTGTCGATTTCTTGCTGTGGAACTTTTTCTTTCTGACCACCTGATCCCATATCATCCATCAATTTTTCCATTAGGGTTCCCGACAAGTTAAGTAGTTCAGTTTCTAAGACACTTTTGACCTCATGGTTGCTTTGAGAAAATTTTTGAATTGGAGCATAGGGACCTGGGGTAGATTCTCTCGCAGGTTCCTTTTCCTTTGTAATCTGCATTGGAGTCACCAGGGAAACCTATTAACTCTCCTCATCATCATAGATGGTTATTAATTCAAACAAGGGTTTTGGTACACTTTTCCTACCTGGTGTCCCTGATATCTAAGGCTGGGTTGAAATTCCCCCTGGTGATCTAATTTGTGGTGATGGAACTTCATAGTTTTTTGGCCCGGTGATTTTTTCAAGTTGTATTGGCTCTAAGCCACTTGGCTCTCCTCTTCTTGTGATTCGGTCATCAACGGGGATCCTCGACATATCTACAATATCTGGGTCATTTGTAACTGATCAATGATCCTCTCCACCCCTTCTAGCAAGAGAAATACTCTTCTTTGTGCCTTTGTAGTCTCTGTTGCTCGAACTTCTTCCCTAACTCTCAAGGTCTCTTGAGCTGATTTCTCTATTTTTTCCACCTCCTCGTCCATTCTCATATCCTTGAACCTAGTCATGTTCACATTGGCCATCCTCTATACTACCTCCTCCCAGTCCTGAGCGTATTCCGTGAAAATTTCATCCTCAAATTTGTCATGTGTGTATGGCCAACGGGATGATAACCGTGAAGCATGTTGGGGGACCAGACCTTTAGGGTTGTTCTTGTGATATCGACCTTTCAGGAACATAAATTCAAGTTGTCTCAACCCTTCTTGTTTGGATTGAGCAATTTCTTTTACCAAATAAAAACCCACATGGAAGTCGTAGGGTATGAAATCCCACTTCTTGTCTTTGGCTAGCGTGGCATTATAGCCTTGCAGGATAGTTTGATAGCAGATTTCTCCCATAATGATCCAGTCTGGGACATGAGCAAGGAGTAGATGCGGTTCTCTGGTGGCCCTAAACACCCTGATATAGGTCATGTGCTCATCTAAATACCAGTGTCCTACCTTCTCTAACATTTTCCTAACTACTGCGGATAGTCTCGGGCATTACTTTTTAAATACAATGAAATAAATACAGTCGATGAATTAATTGCGAATGAGTGCGTAGGATTTTTTATACCTGTTCTCCCATAGTATGATGAAGTAAACATGAACAGGGAGCTCTATAACATGCCAGCTCAAATACATGGTGGCGAAGACATTTTTCGCACAGATAACATTGAGAAGGTACAAATCCATGTGGAAAGCAGGTGCTTCCCCTTCTTTCAGCGTCTGATCCTATTGTACACAAATGCTCAATTTCTTAGAAAATATTACTCCCCAAATGAAGCTACTTCTAGATATCACCACTGTGTATGCCAAGGGCATCCATGCTTCTGAAACCCTGGAGCATTCCTTCTCTCCATACAGTCGGCAGATGAGAGCCATCAAGTAGATGTACTCCCTCAAGTTAATTGTCACATACTATCCATTTCTCCGGTTTGTAAAATTCTTGTCCTCCTTCCACCACGAGGCCATCAACCAACTGGTGTCATGGAATTCGTAGAACTTCACCTCGAAGTCTGGTTTTATCCACTCCTATGGGTCTTTGAGTTTGTAGTACTTTTGGACTTCTGTAGGGAGGAAAACTCTGACACACCTGCCATTCTCATCGTTGACCAAGTATTTATGCGCATATGTATGGTCGATTAGCCACTTCAAAGCCTCTATGCATGGGAAAACTGGGGTTCTGCAAGCTACCATGTGAAAGTATGACCGTCAGATATTTGGAAACATCTGGTTGTCAAGCACCCTTACATTTGGTTCGTTGTGTGGGATAAATTATGGGTACTCCTCCTGGTTGATTCTGTTGAATAGCTCTCCCCATTGTGGGAGCATTGCTTTGGATCCAGTTCTTTCTTATGTATCGCCAAAGACCATAGGTTGGACAAAATATTTCTTCCTGGGAGCGTACTCCAACTGCCTCGCAGTACCAGGATAAGAACCTTCACCTGTTTCTGCTTCCTTTAGCTTAGGCGCGCTCTGAGAGCATCTTGTGGTTGGATTTCTCAGAGGCATTTTTCCCTCTGTTGCTTGCTTAACCTATTTTTAATAATCTGAGAATAATCACAGTCTTGAGATGCTTTCTTTACTTCTTTGGATGCTCTAGAATTCGATCTTGTGTGCAGAATGAAATTGTTCAAATCTGTTCTAGAGATTTAAACAAGGATGAACTTACCTTGTCACATCAGCCATTTAATTCGGGTTATGAGTGTAATTCTATAAAATATTTCACCAGATCTTCAAATATGTTTAAAATTAAATTTGATCGTAGGTTGACGGTGCGGGCATGGGTTGTATCATGGCTTATCGATGATTTCAAATCATTGTTGTTAAATCAGTGCATAGGTTAGCAACAAATGTGGGATGAAACATTAACTAGTCTATTAAATGCCAGAATATGATCGTATATCGTGCCCAAAAGATCCCATTGTTTTGCAAGTCCAGCTGGTGAGTCAGGGGTTGGGGTTTTGTTTTGAACATTTTTTGTTGATATCTCCTTGCAAAATCTCTGACGTTGAACGATCTTTCCGTACAAAGATGACGTGGCAAGGCTAACTTGAAGGTGTGACTAGGACACAGGAAACCTTAAAATGACTCCAGACAAAACTAGGTCGTACAACACCCCTATGCGACAAAGACACATGGCACTCGAGACTGATGTATTCATCTACCTGTGTTACTCGGAATCGGGACTTTTGTTAACCTAAATGTTCTAAGACCCAATCCTATCATGTCGATGCTAAAAAGTATCAAGGATCAACGATCGGTGATAAACCTACCCTAGTTCTCCCGAATTGACTCTCTCACAAATTTCCTGATGCCAAAAGTGTATCGGGGGTCAGTGATCGGCGATATGTTTATCGCAGAAAAAAAACAATTATTTTAACCCTTTTAGATTTCCCCGACGTCAAGCAAGCGCATTGGTCATCGACTATCGGTGGTTTTTTATGTCTTTTGTCAATTTCTATCCCTCTTGTACTTTGTCGACGTTGATGGAGATCATTTATCTCTTGAATATCCATGGCGAATAACTCACACAAACCAACTTCGCCTTCTACCAATGTCGATGGTGCATCGGTGATCGAAGATTAGTGTAACTGGGTGGCCACTTTACCTACTTGAATTTTATCGACGCTGAACACAAACGCGTTAGTCGCAATGTTAGCTGCAGATTCTTAGTTAGGATGCCAAGTTATTTTAGACACAAGGTTTCATTTAACAAGTTCAAACAAACCCAACTTGATTGATGAGAGTCATGAAAATAAAACAAAATAAACCATCCCCCCCAAAGTGAACTCAATTTAGAAAGTAAAAGAAAAGAATTGGTTCCCAAAAAGTGATAGAATTGCATAAGGATTTTAGGGTGTGTTGAGTTCTCAACAGAGTTATCCCATATTGTAATTTTATTTAACCCTTTCACGAACATGGAAAATTCCACCTTGTTTGTAAATAAATTGTATCTATGTATCACCTAACCATATGTGTGTGTGTGTGTGTGTGCTCCCCTCACTATTGTCATAATGTTTTTTGATTATATGATATGCTCATAATCTCACACATCAAGAGGAATCTATTATCATCTCAATTTCACTTGCAACATTTAATAGTTTGAATTAAAAAAAGCATAAATTAAATTTTACCTTTTTAATACAATCCATTGCATAATTTGTAAACCACATTACATGTCATAAACCATATTAAAGTGGTTTATCATATGATGATTTGCATTGGATATCCATTAAAACCAATTGATTGCATTGATAATTCTTTAATACCTATGAAATACCTATAATAGCATGATTAAAGGAATTTAGCATCCCATTAATTCCAAAAGATGCTTAGAAATAGCTAGTGGTTTATCATAGACTTGGATAATCTTCCCTTCTCACCAATATTTTCCTATTTGGCCGTCCTCTGTGTCAAATCAAGCACATGGGAGCCCATAGATTAAGCTTGGGAATTCCCATCTAAGCCAATTCTTCATCTAACTCAGGTTCATTCTATAAATACAAGACATTTATGTGTATTTGATAATAAGATGTGAGATTAATGTTAAGTTGTTGGATTTGAGATAAAGAGTGTAAAGATCATAGATTCAGCTCGCTCTCCATTATGTCTCCATACCTTCATGTTTCTCATTTCTCTTTTCAAGGTGTCAACACATAAGTGGAATTGTTGCATGTTCATATTAAAGTTAGAGAGATCCTACAAGAGGACTAAAGGACCCTCCCATGTACAATATTGGAAACCATAGGCTACTATCTTCTTACCAAAAGATATATTTCAAGTTTTCTTCTTCTATTTCTACCCAAAAAATGTTTTTCAAATCATTAAAGATAACTATTTGAAAATATTATGTGTTAACATGCATTATTATGGGATATATTAGTTTTTTTTATTAACTATTCAATAACCCTTGTTTTCTCTGAGTTCTAATGAACAATAAATATAGGATTTTTGTATTCACATGCCTAAAATACCCATAATTAGTATTAGAAATCCACCATGTGAAGAGCCATAGTTGCAGCTATAACATCACTTAGTCCCAAAATTGACTCTAGCCACATTGGAAATGTTGATTAATTGGGTTGGTTTTCATTGATGTCAACCCTTGAAGAAAGTTCGGTAGAGAATTTTGGTAGCACAAAGGTTTGGGAAATGGAACCAAGTTTGTTTGATGGACAATGGCATGAGTTTTGATATATTTGCAGGTAATACTATTCTATATGGATAGTACATGTCATGTCATTTACGGTGGTATGTGGAACGTCACATAACTCCCCACGGTTAGAGAGTTATGGCCATGTGAAGTTGGAGAACCCTCATGAGTCATCTAGAAGCCCCAAAAGGTCGAAGTAGTCAAAGTGGTTGCAAAGAATAAATTATTTAAATAATAAAGTGAAGTGATGAGTGTACTATAATTCAAAGTGGATACAAAAGAAATTATTTAAATAATAAAGTTAATGGAGAAACTACTAAGTGGACAAGTGGTTAGAAGTGGTTAGCCCTAAAATAAGGAAAGTGGTTTAAGAGATTTTAAAAGGTAAATAATAAAGTGAAGTGATGAGTGTAGTATAAGTAAAAGTTGATACAAAAGAGATTATTTAAATAATAAGTTTAATGGGGAAATTACTAAGTGGACAAGTGGTTAGAAGTCGGTTAGCCCTAAAATAAGGAAAGTGGGTTGAGATGGTTAGAAGGTAACCACTTGAGGAAGCTACATAAAAGTATAAATAAGAGGCAAGGGTCTCTCATTCAAATCACACTTGAATATCATTGAATATATAATTATGTGAAAGGTTATTTGGGTAGGTATTATTGAT
>ML786165.1:84274-115495 GCA_009831015.1 Picea engelmannii | reverse complement strand
GGGTTCCTATATTTATAGTCTCATACATGGGACACGAGCTCCATGTCTTTGTGTTTGTTGACCCTTAAATATTTCCCTTAAGTCAAAGAGGTTCTCCAAATTGGATATCCCTTTCGGTATCGTGTGAAACTTTGGCTTGTTAATAGAGTGATATGTTTCACCTCTTTGTTCCTAGGAGTCAGTTTCTACTAATTTCTCTTGGAATACTCCATCGTCAATAGCCATGTCTTTAAAATTTTCCAGATTGGTTAGGAAGTTTATAATTTGTTCATCTCCTTCAAAGACCTTCCAATTAGAAATATTGTTGGGCATTGAGGGTTTGTAGAGTAGTTCCACAGTGACCCGAGAGGCTTCATAGTATTCTAAACGGGATATCCTCGAGGCAGAAGTGGTTAGGGAATCAACAACAATATTCTTTGTCTTGGGAATCATTGTAATATTGAAGGCCTCAAAATGTTCTACTAGCATGTGCACTTCCTGTTGATAATTCCTCAGGTGAGGAGAGTTGCAATGTATAGTATTCTTTACTTTCCTGACGATAATTTCAAAGTCCCCGAAAAATTTTAGTTCTTTAACGTTCAAGTCTATGTCTTTCTTTAGTCCTTGCACCAAAGCTTCATACTTGGCAGTATTATTAGTTCATTCAAATTCTAGTATGTGGGACATAAAATTTTGTTTCCCCTTTGGGTCAATGAGGATACATTCTACTCCCGACCCTTCTTTCGATTTATACCCATCAAAGTACATGCTCCAAACTTGTGAGCGGAAATCAACAGCTTCTCCATGCCTACTAACTTCCTCCTCTCCACCTACTTTGTCTTTGGTTTCAAACAGAGGTTCTTGATAGAAGAGGGTTTCTTCCGCCACTACCAGTAGATTTACTTGAAAGGTCATTTCAGAGTTTTTAGTAAGAGGTACATCAGATAAGAGAGGGGAGAAATTGTCGAAATCAGAATCACAAGAGTAGTTTCCTAGCACGGGGAAATATGTCGACTAGGGTTCGTTGAGGACTTCTAAATCGGTGACAATATGTTTGAGATACCTTTCCCTATCGATCCTAATCATGTTTTCATGTCCCTTTAATGGAAACCATAGGTGATCCCAGTCCGCACTAAAGTATCCGTTCAACTTCTTAGACCAATCTCGACTAAGTAGCAATCCATAAGCTACTCGTATATCCACTACAATGATTTCAATTACTTGGAAAATTTTTGGGTGTGTGGCCATTCTTCTCATGACATCCTCAAGTTCTCCAATGAATTTTACCTGAGTTATGTATAGTTGTATAATGTGTTTATCACTTTTAAGAGGGACTGCGTTTAATTTCTTGTAGACAAATACTGGCATGACATTAGAGGATGCCCTGAGTCAGCTAAACAATTATGGAGGTTCTTGTTGAAGAATTCAAACGTTAAAAGGAAAGGTGGGACAACAGGATTTCCTTTTTTATCTACAAGGCAAGCGTTCATGTTTGGTTTATTTTTTAGGTCTGTGGGAGCTGGGTTTTCCCCTTGTTCAGTGCTTGTTATAGGGGTTTCTACTGACTTCAACACTTGTAGCAGAAAGTCCTTTTGTTGGGGAATTCTACACATGGCCATGATCGACACATTATCCTTCAATATTTTTAAGTCTTCTACTACGTTGTAGTCTATCTTGGGTGATTCCCATGTATGGATGTTTATGGGATTTATTTAGGGGGAAAAAGGTGCTTTTGGGTGATCGACTGATTTTTTTCCTCTATAGGTTTGGACAATGGTAAGGTCATTTGAGACCGGGTGACTCTTAATTCGCATTTGAACATCCAAAACCTTAGTGAGTGGTTCTTGAACCTAAAATATATCATCGAAAGGCATTGGCAAGTAGGGATCCCACAACAACATGGTTGTTTCTTCCGACAGGTCAACTTCCTCCTGATCGACGATATTCACTGTTGAGTCGCTTGATTGTTTGGTAAGGGAAACTTCATCTAGGAACCGATTGGCCATCAAATTCATAGCATGCACCCATTGGGGAAAATATCTTTCAGAATGTTTCTCTTGATGATATGTACAGATAGAGTCAGAGGCTACATTACCCAGATCGATGTTTAAGTTGGTTGGGAAAGGTTCAATCGCTTTGAAAGGTAGGTTTCTCTAGAAAAAGGGTTTATAGGTCCTTTGACCTTGATTCCCTTCCCCGACGCTTATTTTCATGTCTATGATTTCATTTTAAAATTTCTTTATCATCCATTGTAGGTCTTGTATGTCTCAACTTCCCTCTTGTTCTGTTTTTTTTCCTAGGGGTCTAGTCAACAAGATTCCTCTCCTAGGTGGAGGTTGAGCTTCCTTCTTAACTAGTGAGACCTGACCCTCTTTACATTCCTTCATTTGGAATTCAATTGTTTTGGCTTCCTTGAAATCTTCAGCTAGGGTATGTTTGGCAGCCCTTTTTACAAACATGGAAATAGAAGCAGGGAGAGCATTAGCATATACCTCAAATTGAAACTCTTGAGTGGGTTTAGCTTCGGGTTGAAATTTGTTCAGGATAGTGGTAAATCATTGATTGAAATCTTTAACCTTTTCTTTTGAACTCATGGTGGCAGTGATAAGTTCATCCATTAAAGCTCATGTAGTGGTTTCTTCTACGAATTTGTCTAAAAAATAATTTTTAAACTTTGTCCAACTAGTTATGGACCCTACAGGCAAGTTAATATACCATGTGGAG
Organism: Picea engelmannii; assembly: GCA_009831015.1. Lineage (NCBI taxonomy): Eukaryota > Viridiplantae > Streptophyta > Pinopsida > Pinales > Pinaceae > Picea > Picea engelmannii. The sequence continues at coordinate 112,792 of ML786165.1, read as the reverse complement.
GCTGAATTCTCAAAGGTATAGGGAAAAAGTCTACATACCACGTCCTCATGTTGGACATTCATTAGTCTAATATCTAGTATTAACTTTTTAATATGGTCTTCAGGTAATCCGGAGGTTTCAAGGTCAAACTCTGGATGTCGAGAGAAGTTATGTACCCTTTCGGGTATTTCTAGAGCATCCCTGGCCAACCAAGGTTGATTATTTTGAGGTGGGTTTCCTATCTCTTCATTATGATAATTTTTATCCTTCTTGTCGTTCAACTCCGAAGATGAGCGATCCGAGTTAAACCCTTCTTCGTCAGAAAAATCATCTGGTTCAGAGTAGTTTCCAGCCAGTGTTTCGGGTATTAGGTTAAGGGGTTGTTCAATCTTGATGAGGGAGAAATATATCAGGTATTCTACTGTGTGAACAAAAACCTGGTCGGGGGTGTCGACCACTGGTATTCTTACTTGTTTTATATGAGGAAGTAATAGAGCTAAGGGTAACGATCCAATTTATTGAGTGTAAGCTCTTATGATTCTTCTAAATTGGTTCAACTCCTCATGAGGAAGAGCGTAAGGTATTTCAACGATTAGATGTTCTTCCTCTTGCTGGGGTGAGTTACTCATTTCGAGAGTACTCTATGTATGTTGGATTTCTTGAGAGTGACTAGCCATGCATGTGGGTTTTTTTGAATCTGTAGGCTATGCGAGATATTATATCATAGATCTTGTTATCCATTCATTCATTCAGGCCCTCCTTCTAGCGCCGAATTCTGTTGAGGGGTCCTAAATCCCTTTAAATCAATAGCAAAAACCAAACCCGCCACAGAGGCCCAATTAGAATCTGTAGTGTTTGATGGTGGAATGGTTCTCCAGATATTTCGATCTGGACAATTTATTGATGGACTTTACATAGTGATTGACAAGATATCTTCCTATGAAAGTTCCTCCTTCATTTTAAACATTCTCTTTTTGTATTTTCTTTTATTATATGGGTCTGATCAAAATATGTGTGATGGTATACACCATCAGGTAAAGGGGGATTCTTAACTACTGAAGAAGGATGAGCTTGGGACAACCCTTGTGCTCAAGCATGCAGACAAAGATATTCACACATGTGACAAGCATAGTACTAATACATTAACTTGCTGGTATTTCAATTATTGATTGAGATACAATTATCGTAAGAAAACACACATCCAATAAGATTATGGAAAGAAAAATAGTTTCCTTAGCTCTAGCATTAATCACACATCAACACAATGATTTTCTTTCATCATTAGAGACAAGAAATAAAAATAATATTGAAACAACTAACTTATAAATAGATTCATAAACTCTTACTCGTTACAACATCCATTAATGAAATAAAGTTGGAAGTAATTCCTCCTCAATCCAATCACACAACTCCTTTGATGAAAAAAAGAAGTTTGTCTCCGGTCCTAAACAAGACTTCTCAATTAAGGTAGTTCAGATATAGTTCTTTACAATTCCAAAAATGAGGGTCTTTCCCAAAACCATCGACCCTTGCTAAAAGGTCAATCCTCTTATTTATAATGAATCATTAACTAAAAATAACTATTACAAGTGCAATCTAAGTAGAACAAAATATCGCCATGTGGCGCTTTCATCTATATGTTCTCTAAGAATCATCAAATATTCTTACTGAAGTGGATGACTCTTCTCATATTCTAACCATTTGACAAAGAGTTCCTCACATGTGTTGGCATACGGGAACCTGTGTTGGTCCATCGGGGCTGAAAGAATTTATTTCACTTCTACTTCTTGTTCTCTGTACTTGATTATTTTAGCACTCAACCTCTATAGAACTGCTCGAGCCTTAATCAGATGCTCCATGAATTTTTGTACTTGACCTGGCGCCATGCTCACCACCTTTGTGATATCTACTTTCCATCCTGAGTCTTGTTCTGCATGTATCTTGACTATGTCATGCAGGTCGACAAAGTCTTCGGGTGAGCCGAATTCTGGGAGGTCGATGCCTTTCATCCCCCAATTAATATTTTCCTAGCTCTTTTCGTACTTGGCCCACTTCTCATAAATCTCCCGCTAAGGTTCCTGGGCCATTTTTACCCAGTATTTGGTCTCTTTCCTGATCCGATATATGTTGCTATCCCTCAGCACCCGAATACCATGCTCTTCAGTGTCTTGACCCTTTTGAACTTTGCTGATGTAATCTATCCTTTCTACCGCTTGATGAGATTTCTCATACCACCTTTCGGTGTCCTTGCAGGTTCCTAGCACCATAAGGGTATCCTCTTGGAAATCAGCTATGCCTGCGATGAAAAGGTGTCATTCACTTGTGAATTTTGTATAAGCTTCCTAGAACTCACTTATTAGGAAAACCGTGGCTTGAGTTGAGTCTTGATAGTATTTCTACAAATGGAGCAGATGCTCAAACTCCTTTAATGTGGTGGCCAACTCCTTCTCATCCCTCCTTTCTCTATCCAATGTGGCCTCCGTAATGGCCATACCTACACCGATAAGTTCATATGTCTTGGCATGTTCAATGCTGAGCAGATTCTCCTCTGTCGTGATGAGAATAGAGTTATCTAGCGTGAGCCTTCTCTTCTTAGTGGTCCTCTTCATGATGGATTTAATTTTTCTTTCATAGGCGATCGCTTGTATGTTGGTGACCTCATCCACATGTTCAAGGATTTGTTGTTCTCTCCAGGTTAGAGTATCCCCCAGGCTCCCGATTGTATGTATCTGTTCTAGGATCGGTTCTTGAATTTCTTCCATATGTTCCGATGGATCAACCTTCATTTGTTGTGTATCGCCTGGTGAGGTATTGACTGAAATTGAAAAGTAAGGGGTAGGTATGGTACTTACTTTGTAATCGACTGCCAATGTGTCGATTTCTTGCTGTGGAACTTTTTCTTTCTGACCACCTGATCCCATATCATCCATCAATTTTTCCATTAGGGTTCCCGACAAGTTAAGTAGTTCAGTTTCTAAGACACTTTTGACCTCATGGTTGCTTTGAGAAAATTTTTGAATTGGAGCATAGGGACCTGGGGTAGATTCTCTCGCAGGTTCCTTTTCCTTTGTAATCTGCATTGGAGTCACCAGGGAAACCTATTAACTCTCCTCATCATCATAGATGGTTATTAATTCAAACAAGGGTTTTGGTACACTTTTCCTACCTGGTGTCCCTGATATCTAAGGCTGGGTTGAAATTCCCCCTGGTGATCTAATTTGTGGTGATGGAACTTCATAGTTTTTTGGCCCGGTGATTTTTTCAAGTTGTATTGGCTCTAAGCCACTTGGCTCTCCTCTTCTTGTGATTCGGTCATCAACGGGGATCCTCGACATATCTACAATATCTGGGTCATTTGTAACTGATCAATGATCCTCTCCACCCCTTCTAGCAAGAGAAATACTCTTCTTTGTGCCTTTGTAGTCTCTGTTGCTCGAACTTCTTCCCTAACTCTCAAGGTCTCTTGAGCTGATTTCTCTATTTTTTCCACCTCCTCGTCCATTCTCATATCCTTGAACCTAGTCATGTTCACATTGGCCATCCTCTATACTACCTCCTCCCAGTCCTGAGCGTATTCCGTGAAAATTTCATCCTCAAATTTGTCATGTGTGTATGGCCAACGGGATGATAACCGTGAAGCATGTTGGGGGACCAGACCTTTAGGGTTGTTCTTGTGATATCGACCTTTCAGGAACATAAATTCAAGTTGTCTCAACCCTTCTTGTTTGGATTGAGCAATTTCTTTTACCAAATAAAAACCCACATGGAAGTCGTAGGGTATGAAATCCCACTTCTTGTCTTTGGCTAGCGTGGCATTATAGCCTTGCAGGATAGTTTGATAGCAGATTTCTCCCATAATGATCCAGTCTGGGACATGAGCAAGGAGTAGATGCGGTTCTCTGGTGGCCCTAAACACCCTGATATAGGTCATGTGCTCATCTAAATACCAGTGTCCTACCTTCTCTAACATTTTCCTAACTACTGCGGATAGTCTCGGGCATTACTTTTTAAATACAATGAAATAAATACAGTCGATGAATTAATTGCGAATGAGTGCGTAGGATTTTTTATACCTGTTCTCCCATAGTATGATGAAGTAAACATGAACAGGGAGCTCTATAACATGCCAGCTCAAATACATGGTGGCGAAGACATTTTTCGCACAGATAACATTGAGAAGGTACAAATCCATGTGGAAAGCAGGTGCTTCCCCTTCTTTCAGCGTCTGATCCTATTGTACACAAATGCTCAATTTCTTAGAAAATATTACTCCCCAAATGAAGCTACTTCTAGATATCACCACTGTGTATGCCAAGGGCATCCATGCTTCTGAAACCCTGGAGCATTCCTTCTCTCCATACAGTCGGCAGATGAGAGCCATCAAGTAGATGTACTCCCTCAAGTTAATTGTCACATACTATCCATTTCTCCGGTTTGTAAAATTCTTGTCCTCCTTCCACCACGAGGCCATCAACCAACTGGTGTCATGGAATTCGTAGAACTTCACCTCGAAGTCTGGTTTTATCCACTCCTATGGGTCTTTGAGTTTGTAGTACTTTTGGACTTCTGTAGGGAGGAAAACTCTGACACACCTGCCATTCTCATCGTTGACCAAGTATTTATGCGCATATGTATGGTCGATTAGCCACTTCAAAGCCTCTATGCATGGGAAAACTGGGGTTCTGCAAGCTACCATGTGAAAGTATGACCGTCAGATATTTGGAAACATCTGGTTGTCAAGCACCCTTACATTTGGTTCGTTGTGTGGGATAAATTATGGGTACTCCTCCTGGTTGATTCTGTTGAATAGCTCTCCCCATTGTGGGAGCATTGCTTTGGATCCAGTTCTTTCTTATGTATCGCCAAAGACCATAGGTTGGACAAAATATTTCTTCCTGGGAGCGTACTCCAACTGCCTCGCAGTACCAGGATAAGAACCTTCACCTGTTTCTGCTTCCTTTAGCTTAGGCGCGCTCTGAGAGCATCTTGTGGTTGGATTTCTCAGAGGCATTTTTCCCTCTGTTGCTTGCTTAACCTATTTTTAATAATCTGAGAATAATCACAGTCTTGAGATGCTTTCTTTACTTCTTTGGATGCTCTAGAATTCGATCTTGTGTGCAGAATGAAATTGTTCAAATCTGTTCTAGAGATTTAAACAAGGATGAACTTACCTTGTCACATCAGCCATTTAATTCGGGTTATGAGTGTAATTCTATAAAATATTTCACCAGATCTTCAAATATGTTTAAAATTAAATTTGATCGTAGGTTGACGGTGCGGGCATGGGTTGTATCATGGCTTATCGATGATTTCAAATCATTGTTGTTAAATCAGTGCATAGGTTAGCAACAAATGTGGGATGAAACATTAACTAGTCTATTAAATGCCAGAATATGATCGTATATCGTGCCCAAAAGATCCCATTGTTTTGCAAGTCCAGCTGGTGAGTCAGGGGTTGGGGTTTTGTTTTGAACATTTTTTGTTGATATCTCCTTGCAAAATCTCTGACGTTGAACGATCTTTCCGTACAAAGATGACGTGGCAAGGCTAACTTGAAGGTGTGACTAGGACACAGGAAACCTTAAAATGACTCCAGACAAAACTAGGTCGTACAACACCCCTATGCGACAAAGACACATGGCACTCGAGACTGATGTATTCATCTACCTGTGTTACTCGGAATCGGGACTTTTGTTAACCTAAATGTTCTAAGACCCAATCCTATCATGTCGATGCTAAAAAGTATCAAGGATCAACGATCGGTGATAAACCTACCCTAGTTCTCCCGAATTGACTCTCTCACAAATTTCCTGATGCCAAAAGTGTATCGGGGGTCAGTGATCGGCGATATGTTTATCGCAGAAAAAAAACAATTATTTTAACCCTTTTAGATTTCCCCGACGTCAAGCAAGCGCATTGGTCATCGACTATCGGTGGTTTTTTATGTCTTTTGTCAATTTCTATCCCTCTTGTACTTTGTCGACGTTGATGGAGATCATTTATCTCTTGAATATCCATGGCGAATAACTCACACAAACCAACTTCGCCTTCTACCAATGTCGATGGTGCATCGGTGATCGAAGATTAGTGTAACTGGGTGGCCACTTTACCTACTTGAATTTTATCGACGCTGAACACAAACGCGTTAGTCGCAATGTTAGCTGCAGATTCTTAGTTAGGATGCCAAGTTATTTTAGACACAAGGTTTCATTTAACAAGTTCAAACAAACCCAACTTGATTGATGAGAGTCATGAAAATAAAACAAAATAAACCATCCCCCCCAAAGTGAACTCAATTTAGAAAGTAAAAGAAAAGAATTGGTTCCCAAAAAGTGATAGAATTGCATAAGGATTTTAGGGTGTGTTGAGTTCTCAACAGAGTTATCCCATATTGTAATTTTATTTAACCCTTTCACGAACATGGAAAATTCCACCTTGTTTGTAAATAAATTGTATCTATGTATCACCTAACCATATGTGTGTGTGTGTGTGTGTGCTCCCCTCACTATTGTCATAATGTTTTTTGATTATATGATATGCTCATAATCTCACACATCAAGAGGAATCTATTATCATCTCAATTTCACTTGCAACATTTAATAGTTTGAATTAAAAAAAGCATAAATTAAATTTTACCTTTTTAATACAATCCATTGCATAATTTGTAAACCACATTACATGTCATAAACCATATTAAAGTGGTTTATCATATGATGATTTGCATTGGATATCCATTAAAACCAATTGATTGCATTGATAATTCTTTAATACCTATGAAATACCTATAATAGCATGATTAAAGGAATTTAGCATCCCATTAATTCCAAAAGATGCTTAGAAATAGCTAGTGGTTTATCATAGACTTGGATAATCTTCCCTTCTCACCAATATTTTCCTATTTGGCCGTCCTCTGTGTCAAATCAAGCACATGGGAGCCCATAGATTAAGCTTGGGAATTCCCATCTAAGCCAATTCTTCATCTAACTCAGGTTCATTCTATAAATACAAGACATTTATGTGTATTTGATAATAAGATGTGAGATTAATGTTAAGTTGTTGGATTTGAGATAAAGAGTGTAAAGATCATAGATTCAGCTCGCTCTCCATTATGTCTCCATACCTTCATGTTTCTCATTTCTCTTTTCAAGGTGTCAACACATAAGTGGAATTGTTGCATGTTCATATTAAAGTTAGAGAGATCCTACAAGAGGACTAAAGGACCCTCCCATGTACAATATTGGAAACCATAGGCTACTATCTTCTTACCAAAAGATATATTTCAAGTTTTCTTCTTCTATTTCTACCCAAAAAATGTTTTTCAAATCATTAAAGATAACTATTTGAAAATATTATGTGTTAACATGCATTATTATGGGATATATTAGTTTTTTTTATTAACTATTCAATAACCCTTGTTTTCTCTGAGTTCTAATGAACAATAAATATAGGATTTTTGTATTCACATGCCTAAAATACCCATAATTAGTATTAGAAATCCACCATGTGAAGAGCCATAGTTGCAGCTATAACATCACTTAGTCCCAAAATTGACTCTAGCCACATTGGAAATGTTGATTAATTGGGTTGGTTTTCATTGATGTCAACCCTTGAAGAAAGTTCGGTAGAGAATTTTGGTAGCACAAAGGTTTGGGAAATGGAACCAAGTTTGTTTGATGGACAATGGCATGAGTTTTGATATATTTGCAGGTAATACTATTCTATATGGATAGTACATGTCATGTCATTTACGGTGGTATGTGGAACGTCACATAACTCCCCACGGTTAGAGAGTTATGGCCATGTGAAGTTGGAGAACCCTCATGAGTCATCTAGAAGCCCCAAAAGGTCGAAGTAGTCAAAGTGGTTGCAAAGAATAAATTATTTAAATAATAAAGTGAAGTGATGAGTGTACTATAATTCAAAGTGGATACAAAAGAAATTATTTAAATAATAAAGTTAATGGAGAAACTACTAAGTGGACAAGTGGTTAGAAGTGGTTAGCCCTAAAATAAGGAAAGTGGTTTAAGAGATTTTAAAAGGTAAATAATAAAGTGAAGTGATGAGTGTAGTATAAGTAAAAGTTGATACAAAAGAGATTATTTAAATAATAAGTTTAATGGGGAAATTACTAAGTGGACAAGTGGTTAGAAGTCGGTTAGCCCTAAAATAAGGAAAGTGGGTTGAGATGGTTAGAAGGTAACCACTTGAGGAAGCTACATAAAAGTATAAATAAGAGGCAAGGGTCTCTCATTCAAATCACACTTGAATATCATTGAATATATAATTATGTGAAAGGTTATTTGGGTAGGTATTATTGATGGAGAAAACTGTAGAAGAAAAAGTGTGGCAGAAAATGTGCGACAGAAAAAGTGTGGCAGAAAAAGTGCTGAAGGAAAAGTGCGGCGGAAAAGGTGCGACATAAAAACTGTGGAAGAAAAAGTGCGGTAGAAAAATCACAACAGGAAAAGTGTGGCAAGAAAACTGCGACAAAAAAACCGCAGCAGAAAAAGTACGGCAGAAAAATCGCGGCAACAGAATGCTACAAGAAGAAAAAAGGGTATGGTTCTCATATGTGTAGTGTTGAATTTATGAATCAAGTTGAGGGTTTGCCTTGTAAATATGTTGGATTCCCTCTTGGGAGTTTATGTCTTGTTGTAGAGTTTATCTGAGGCAGATCTACTGAAGTTTAGTATTGGTTCATGTTTGAGGCCTTTTGGTTGAGGTATGTTGCTGAAGTTATTGGTACGGATAGAGGTTGTATAACAATGAGGTTTTAGCACATGGTTTGAGGTAGAGAGTTGTGGTATAGTGTTTTAGGTATATGTGATCAGATTAGATTGGTTGATGAGTGTATAGTGACAGGTTTCTCAGTGACATATTGGGTTTCTACATTTGAGGTATATGTGATCAGATCAGATTGGTTGATGAGTATACAGTGACATGTTTCTCAGTGACATATTAAGTTTCTACATTTGGCATTTATATTTCAGGGTGGTTGGACAGGGCAAGGAAAGGTGGTTGTAGCCACCTTCGGGTTGTAGCCGGAGAACATAGGGGGTTGTATCCTCCTTATGGTTGTAGTCAGAGAATTGGGGAGATGGAGCTTCCCTCAGGTTGTAGCCTAGGAAACTAGGGGTTGGAGCCTCCTTCTAGTTGCAGCTGGAAAACAAAGGAAGTTGGTGCTTCCAATGAATGTAATTCTTAAAGACATATAAGAAAAATAATTTTGTGGTTTTCTCCCGCTTTGGGTTTCCATGTAAAACACTGGTGTATTGTGTATTTGTATGATTGCTCATTTGTTCATTGTTTATTTTCTCTGCAACTATTGGATGATAATGCTACATTGATATAACACTTGCATTGATATAAAACTTGCATTTTATGAGAAAAAGGATTAAATTTCTCTATTACTGATTCACCCCCCCCCCCCTCTCAGTAATCCAACAATTGGTATCAGAGCACGTTCCTTCAGAAATCAGTTTAACCACTAAAAGGTAGATCATGGAGAGAAACAACATGTATAAATATAGAATACCACAGTTTGATGGACAAAAGTATGCATTTTAGAGAAGAAGGATGAAAACATATATACATGCACATGGATTTGAAATTTGGCAATCATTTGTAGATGGATACAAAGAACCAGTAGTTCCACCAACAAATGAAAGAGCAATAAAACTCGGGAAAAACAATTCCAAAGCCACAAATTCACTTCTGAATGGTATTTGTGAATCAATATACACCAAAGTTGTACATTATAAATCTGCTAAAGAGATTTGGGACAAGCTTCAAAATATTTATGAAGGAGATTCAAAAGTCAAAGAAGTAAAGCTTCAAACTTACAGAGGTCATTTCAAACAACTAAAAATGAAGAAAGATGAGAATATTGCATCTTATTTCTTATGAGTTGATGAAACAGTAAATGCAATCATAGGACTTGGAGAAGAAATTAAAGAATATGTATTTTTTCAAAAGGCACTAAGATCTCTTCCTATGAGATTTGATCCTAAGATATCATCACTAGAAGAAAGAGTAGATCTAGACTCAATAAGCATGGACGAACTACATGGAATCTTCACAACATATGAAATGAGAACTGAAAAGGAAAATCCAGATATAAAAGAAGCATCTTTGAAAGCATCCAAAAGGCCAAAGCAAAAGGGAAAGAAAAAATAAAAAGAACATAGCAACAACAGTGACATCTTGAAAGATGATGAAAAAATGACCAACTTTGTCAGAAGATTGAACAAGGGAACCAACGACAGATATAAAGGTAAGTTTCCATTGATTTTTTTTAATTGTGATGGTATTGGTGATTTTTATAACATATGTCCTCATAATAAAAATAAGAAGAATGATGAAGATTACGCAAATATAAAACAAACATATAAAGGCAAAAGAACCACAAAGAAAGATTTCAAGAAAAGATTATGCACCAAAGAAGACATCTCCTCATCAGATGAAGATGAATTCAGTGATAGTGAGACAAAAAGAGTTCTATTCATGGAAGTATAAGACTCTAATAAAGAAGACACCAAAGAATAATATGAAGGGGAAGAAGTTGGCTATAGAGAAGAATTGTTGTGTGCCATAGAAGTTATAAGAAGAGAAAAGAAGAAAAACAAGAAGCTACAAGCAGAACTAGACAAGAAAGAAGAAACTCAGGAACTAGAACAAATGATCACAAATTTGAAGGCTCAAATAGAAGAAGATAAAAGAATGAAGAAGCACTCAAAGAAAAACTAGAAGAAAGAGACGGGATCATTGGAAATTTGGAAGCATAGATTGTCACATTAAGAAAGGATCTTCAAAAGAAAAATGTGTAGAACAACTCAAAAGTTTTGGATGATATTATCTGCAGTCAAAAGCCTCATCACGACAAGTCCGGACTTGGATATAATCATACATAAAAGGGATCAAGCTCCAAAACAACAGAACAACATATCCAAAAATCTATGTAGAAACAATCAAAGGGGATAGGAATACCTACAAGGAATATTACAAGGACACTCCTCCACCGAGAAGATTTAGATTTCATAATCAACTACTGACAGAAACAAATAGGCATCAGGAAGAAGAAGGATTCATAAGAGTAACTCCTTTCATAAGATATTTGACTCCCAGGTATCAAAATATCGTTTTCGGTTTATGTTATGCATGCAATAATTTTGGACATAAAGTTGTGAATTGCAGAGATAACAATAAGAACATAAAAAAACTTTGAAATTCATACACAAAAGGGTTATCCAAGAAGGCCTAGTGAAACACAGAAAAGAAGTTACAATAGGTTTGAATCATTGAGAACTGAAGTGGAGTGTTACACATGGCCAAATATTGCAGAATGACAGTCCCTCAGAGAGAACCACAATAGTCACAGACAGGAACCTCAGAAGAGGACATGGATAAGAAAGCAGAATTAATATAGAAATGAAGAATGCACACTCTCTCTACAAGCTAAGCAAAAGAAACGTGGTTGGTATGTTGGAAATGGCTGTTCAAAACACATGACAGGTGATAAATACAAGTGTCTTACATTAAGAAAGGTAAGAGATGGATCAGTCTCCTTCGGAAATGATGATTCAGCTAAAATGATTGGAAAAGGCGCAGTCAGAATTGGAAACAAGAATACCAAGGAAGAAAATGTTCTACTAGTAGAAGATATGAAACATGATATTCTAATTGTAAGTCAAATGTGTGACCAAGGTCAAAAAATTACTTTTGATTCATAAAAGTGTGAGATAAGAAAACAAGGTTCAGGAAAATTGATTGCAACAACTACAAGAACTTCAAGCAACATATATGTACTAAGTGAAATTGGAAATGAAAAAGTGTTGTCTAGGAAAGGAAGATGAAGGCTGGCTATGGCACAAAATAATGGTTCACATACACTTTGACAACCTTGTCAAAGTCAGCAGAAAGGAAGTCATTAGAGAAATGTCCCAAATCACGAAACCAACCAACACTTTATGCAAACATTGTCAACAAGGAAAGAAAACAAAAACCATGTTCAAATCAAAGGAATACTCAACGACAAGACCACTAGAAATTGTGCATACCGATCTAGTTGGGCCAACTACAAAAAAGGGCTTAAAAGGTGATAAATACTTTATGTTATTAGTTGATGATTATAAAAGAATCATTGCAGTTTGCTTTCATAGGAATAAGTCAGAAGATTTTGAAAACTTCAAGGTCTACAAGGAAATGGTTGAAAATGAAATGGATTAAAAAATCAAATGTTTGAGATATGATAATGGAGGAGAGTTCACTTCAAAGGAATTTATGGACTAGTGCAACAGACATGGAATAAAAAGAAAATTCTTCATTGCTAGGACACCTCAATAGAATGGAGTGTTTGAAAGAAAGAAAAAGAGAGTACAATAAATGGCTCGAACAATGCTAATGGATTCCAAATTGAAAGATATTTTTTGGACACATGTAGTGCACACATCAGTTCACATTCAAAATAAAGTAATGCTCAAAAACAACACTGACAAAACTCCATACAAGCTATGGAAAGGAAGACCAGCAAATATGAAGCACTTCAGAGTATTTGGAAGAAAATGCTACATCAAAAGAGAAGATGGCAGAATGGGAAAGTTTGACTCTCATGTGGAAAAAGGAGTACTTGTTGGTTACTCAAGTACAAGAAAATAATACAAGTGTTAAAATCTAAGGTTGAACAAAGTTTTGGAAAGCAACAATGTAACAATTGATGAAACAAGTGGATGAGAATTAAAAGAAGAAGAAAATGAATCAATGGAACAACTTTACAAAGAAGAAGCAGAGGATTAAGAAGAAGCAGAAGAGGAAGATGAAGAGGATCAAATAGAAGTAGAAGAGAAATTTCATCAAGTGCCTCAAAATACACCTAGAAAATGAGTACAGATGAATCATCCTTCAGATCAGATTATCAGAAACAAAGATGCAAGAGTTAATACTAGTGTTGCCGCAAGTTTGATCAGACGAGGGTCCTTATCAGGTTACCAACAAAAGGTACCGAGTAGTCTAGAGTACTGGAATTTTCATATCCTCCGAAGAGAAGAAGTCTCACCTAAAGCATTGCTGAGACAAATAGATAGGGAAGGGCAAGGAAAAGACTTAAGAGGATTCACAGAACCTTCAAGATTCATCCTGATCTTATGCAAGACATCTAACTATCAAACAGATATGAACACATGTGTGCAAGAACTGAACCTACTTATGTTTTGGAAAAGAATTTAAACATAGAGATATCATGTGGAACTTATAATCCATAAAGAAGTATTGTAATGCATGAGTAAAACACAGAAAGACACAACATATTTTGAAAATTTAGATCCTTCTTCATTTACAAACTCAGACACATATAATAGTGCTATGTTACATGCTCCTAGACCTGGGCTCATGTTGCAGAGCTCTAACTCTCAAAATGGTGTGAATATTACTTTACAGACTCAGAACTCTGACCTCTCAGCTGCATACAATAACTATGACATCAACCTAATAGTAAGGGAAAGATCGAACTGAACGCAATCACAGTTTAACTAAAAAAAAAACTAACCCTTTTACAATCATATTCCTCCCTATCTATAAGCTAATTTGTGTCTTATGTCTTGGTTCACATGCTTTCCTGTTCTGTTGCAACCACTTTTTCTTTGTTGGTGTTGCGTTGTCCTTTTTGCAACTGATTTCTATTGCATTTTCTTGCTCTGTTGTCCAACTTCTTCTAAATATTTCACATAGAGCACTTGGAAAAAACTTGCACAATTCCTTATCCCAAAAATGAAGGGCCCAACCGGCTCCCACCACAACCCTTGACTCACCCTTGACTCAAGTGCTCGGTTCTTTCGTAGCTTCCAGGAGAAACTATTGTTTTCCCTTGTCCTTATTTTCTTACTTCTTTTGCTCGTCCTTTTTTGCTTTTTCTTCTTTTGCCTCTTCAACCGAAGGACCCAACTCTAGGACCAACTCCAAGGCCTACTTCCTCACTCCTTGAAAGATTCCAACTTTATCCTACCACTTCCTGGAAAGGAGTGATGCCTATGCTATGAATTGTTGGGTCACCTATGTACTACACCCCTTTGGCTTGGATGCAACTAATGAGTTGCACTCAGAATATGTTGTTGTATCAACTTGATGCATATGCATGTACACTGTCTAAATGATAGGTCGGAAGTCGTACAACTCCTTCTTTTCTACGGATTGTGTCTCAAAGAGGGCATTCATTTCATTGTCCACCTGTTGGATCTGGTCGAACTATTGTTGTTTCTCCAGCAAATCCATCATGGCTGCAACTTCTTCATTCAACACCTAGATTTTGGTGCGCACATCCTCCAAGATCTGGTTTTGTCTAGCGATGATGCCCATCCAATCGTTGACTTCCCTAAAACTCTTTATGCACTTAGTTGTGTGCTTATGTAGTGTTTCTCAGGCATTGTTGCCTTGTAGTACTATCTTCTCCATCTTCTCCTACAACTTCTTAGGCTTTTGTTCTACTTCTTGCTATTTTTTCCACAAATGCACTTCCAGATGCTCGGTGCAAGTGGCCACTTGTGTCCATGCCCCTTGGAGAAGCTCAATCTGATGCTCCGGCTCTCCTTCATCATTGGCTTCATGTAGTTGGGGTGCAACCTTTTGAATCTTCGGCCAAGATTCAACAATCCTTTCCTGCACTCTTTCCAGTCTGCGCTCAACCTAGATCTTTTCATCCGCTTCTTGTATCCTGCATGCTTGTGCAAGGAGCGCTTAATCCCTTGTGTATTTGGTAGAACTCTTGGCCTAATGGAGCCTATGCTCTAGCTGATCGGTGGATGCTCTGATCATTCCAACCAAGTGTGTCATTGGCCACTATGCAAGGTTAGTGGGAGACGGTGCTACGTCACTGGGTGCTCGAGTCTGCAGGGGAATTCCACTAGCCACTAAGTGTTCTGAGGGAGTCTCTACTTCGTCCTCCCCTGTGGATGGTCCTGGCATCAAACTTAACCTCAAAGATGATGGAAAAAGTGCTAGAACCTATGCTCTAGCTAGGAAGAGTTGCAACAACTCTGTGCACTATTGAGGGTTTTGGAGAATCAACTCCATCTATTCTTGCTCGGATGTCGCACTGTTCCCGGATGTTGATTTTGGTTCCTTTTGAACCTATGGTATATCCCACCCATTTCTTGCGTCTACTTCCTGCGTTGCACTTTATTGGCCACCCTTAACCTTAGTTTTTGAGGGGATGTGCTAGGTTCTTTGAGCTTGTGGCTCCTCCATGGTTTGGGTGTCCTTTTCCGTTACAAAAGGCACAATCTACTAGTCCTGGGTGTCCAGGCTTGGACCAGTCAGCTATAGGCTCTTCTCTGGTACTTCAGGGTTTCGACCAGAAACTTCTAGTCTCGGCTCAGGAAACTCCTAGGTTGTTTCTAGGAGTTTTTGTTCTTCTTTCTCTTGGGGATCGAGCTACATCGATTATGGATCTGTGGTTTGGGGCGGATTGGTGGTTTTTGGGGGTGGCGACTAGCGTTGTGGTGATGGGGGGTGATCAGTGATGATGGTGAATGGAGTTATGTCAGGCTCAAGGTCATCCTAAATATGGATGATGGGTTTTTCTCTGACCACCGAGTGGGTGCAGGGGATGGTGGATGAAAGGGGTTGGGGGTTCAGAACTTTACTCGGAGAGACCCCGGTTATGAACTTCTTCACCACTGGTTTGGTCATGAACACATCATTGAGGATCTTGTTGATTTCCTCACCTATCAACACGGATTTATCTGGAAGTTGCGAGAAGATCAGAAGCATTTTTTTCTTGCATTCCAATGACTGCGTTTCCTCCTCCTCCTCGGAGTCCGACTGTGTCGGAGATTATTTCTTCTATGGCTATGAGCCTAAGCTCGGTCCCACCCCTGCTTCTTTTCCTTTCTTCTTTAGTAGCTCGGTAGGAATAATATAGTGCATCCTCGACTTGCACGAGTTGCGTTTAGCTCCTATCCATGACATTACCTCTTTGTCGAAGGCCTCCTCGTCCAGGTAGAATGAAAACATCCTCGAATGGAAGTATTCCCTATTGACATGCCTTGTCCATACAAACATATGTTGTCAGTTCATGCTGAAAGCAATTTTCCTGGAGTTACAGTTGAGGATCTCCTACGGAATGTGTAGCCTCTGCGTTGTGTCTATAAGCCCATTGTACCACTTAGAGAATGATGCGGTGTTGAAAGTTGTATTCTCTGAATCCATCCTAGAATGTCAGGGCTCGAACATCTTCGCAAGGCGCCCCTTGTCTTATAGCATCGACGATCTTCCCATGGGTGGCTTCCAATTGAAAATCATGAATTCTATCAATAGATATCCGTAGGTGAAGGTTTCTCCCTTCTCTTAGGCTTCCTCGCAAGCCACTAGTAGTTCCTCCAACAGGTAACTACACCATTTGAATACAGTGCCATTGGCGCAAAAGTTTTCTATTGACAATGCATCTAGTGTGCATTCTCCCTTGTAATATGACCTCATAACCTTGTTGGCTATGATGTAACAGCCAGTCCTGACTGTCTTTGGTAGTATGGGGCCAATTTTTGTTCTGTGCCCCCCTCTTTGTGTTGAACCTCTCATAGAGGTTGGGCTCTCCTTTCTTTTTTCATGCTTACAAGGACCCTGGAATCCTTTTGACACATCCTCGCCTTCGAGGGACAATCCAGTAAGTTCATGGATGTCTTCAACATGGATTGGGTACCACCTATCCAACCAGAGACTTCGGTCATGCACCCTGTTGATAAGGAATTTGGTGCACCTCCCAACATCACTAGTGGTACCGAATACTAGCAGGTCTCTGAAGTTCATGATAGTTGAGTTGAATAGGTTGATAAATTCCTCTTTTGGCACAAATTGCATGCCTCCCAACTCATCTGAAGCTATATCCCAGAATGCATCTATGTTCATCTGGGGGGACAAGACCATAGATTATTTTAGGGGATAAATTTTGCAAATGGGCTAATTTTCCATGGTTTTTCCCAAAACAAGATTTTCCAATTTCCATTTTTTATAAAAATGATTTGCCCAAATTACATAGAATAAAATTATTTTACCTCAAAAATCGCCAAAATTTTATAGAAAGTATATAAAATCCTTAGAAATTTGAATAGTTTTACAAACTTATCGCCAAACATTTTACATTTTGCATGTTAAGGACTAGTAATATTAGCCCATGTTTCTAAATTTTAATATAAATTTCCATCCCTAAAATCATCCCTGGACAAGATTGGGTCTATTAAGTGAAGATAAAGGAGGTTGACCTACTCCACCTTCCCCTTGAGATCACCTATGACCTCGACTCGGGGGTCGTAGGGCTCATCTGGTACTACATCTTTGGACATGGCACTTCAACTTCCTATGGCTCTCGGCATTGCGGATTCTAACTTATCACAACTTCTGCAGCGAGATGAGGATTAAGGATCGTGACTATGGGTTTCTCAACTGCACAGGATTGCTTGCTCTACAAAATTCATAAATTGCTAAGTCCTTTTGAAAATGATGCGTTCTATGGAAAGTTATCAGAGCCTTATACTCGGGCTTAGAGACAAGTTTAGCAATAACTATTGTTGATTATGACCATATGGACGCAACTTGGATATGTGTTGTGTGACGAGATGGGTTAACGACGTAAATCTTATCGAGCGATTCTTTCATTTACTTGTGCGATTTGGATAGGGACGTAGCCGATTTCAGACCTTTCTGTTTGATGGGTGGGAATCCCGACGCGAATACCCATGGCATCTTTGTGTGTCGCGACTTTATGGCTTAATTGAATTCAGACGGGGTACCGTAATGGTAATAAAGGCAATGAATAGACTGTGTTCATGTGGAAAATGGACTTAGATCATATTCGGATTCATTCTCCCTCCAACCACAAAGGGGTCCCTATCATATCAATGACTATCATTAATGGACTTTTTATTATTTTGATCCTGAATTACTAAGTAAGCAGTTTTGCATCAAACAACACTTAAACAGAAAATGGACTACGTGTCACGGCGCAACACTACACACATTAAATTCAGGGATGATTTTAAGGATGGAAATTTATTTTAAAATGTAGAAATCTTGGCGAATCTTACTAATCCTTCATATGCCAACTATAAATGATTGGCGATATTTTTGTAAAAATATTCAAATTTCTAAGGATTTTATATAGTTTTTATAAAATTTTGGCGATTTTTAAGGTAAAATAATTTATTTTATAGAATTTGGGCGAATCATTTTTAAAATAGAGAATCTCGTTTTTGGAAAAACCATGGAAAATTAGCCCATGAGAGAAATTTAGCCCCTAAAATCATCCTTGATTAAATTTATTAACTCAATTTACAAAAAATGCAGAAAATGCAAATCTACCTATTATACGTGCTCCTTCGAACTAGAGAAACAATCCTTTTAGCTCAGTTCTGAGATATATAGGGTTTCGGGCGAGCGCCATTCACCCATCCTGGCCACAACATACCACCCAGTTGCACGAGTATGACTGCTCCTAAGGGTCATATCTCCACAATTATAAATGGTCCCAACCAATGCATGCAGAACTTGCCAAGATGCTTCTGGTATAGACTATCATAGAGTAGAAACTTGTCTCCTTGCACAAATACTTTAGTTTTAATGTGCCTGTCATGCCAATCCTTTTGTCTTTCTTTTTCAACCGACTAATGGAATTCTGCTAAACACCTAGTCTCCTCGAGTTCTTGTAACTCCATAAGTCTCTGCGCAATTGATTCTTCCTCTAACATATCTGTGATTTGTATAATGTACAAACTTGGAGTGATGAATTCTGCAGGCACCACTGCCTCTTTCCCATAAAATAGCTCGAACAACGTGTACCTGTGGAGTTTCTTTGTGGTTGTCCTGTAAGCCCATAGTATTGTTGGAACCCTGTCATCCCAATCTTCCTGATTTGTGAAATAGACCTTTTTTAACCCTCTCTCCATAATCTTGTTGAATGCTTCTACTGTTCCATTGGCCTGCGGGTGGTAGGGGTTGCTTTTGTGATGTTGGATCAAAAACTTTGGTGTAATCTTTGTTATAGTTCTACTAATGAAATGAGCTCCCTGATCATTGGTTAGGCTCCTAGGACATCCAAATCGAGTGATAATATTCTCAAAAATGAACCTAGCAGCAGTATCAATCGAACAATCTTGAACAATTGTTGCCTCAGCCCAATGCGTAAGGTAGTCAGTTGCGGTAATGATGTACCTAGCCTTTGAATGCTTAGTTGTGGGGTTGATTGGTCCAATGAAGTCAATTTCCCACTTCTCAAATGCTTGTAGAGCTCGAACTAGTTGAAGTGGTAATTCATCTCGTTGTGACGACTTACCCACTCTTTGACAAACATCACATGATCTAACGTATACCTTTGCATCCTTGAAGAGCATTTCCCACCAAAGTCCATCTTGTAGAACTTTTTGCACAGTGACCTTTCCTCCTACATGACCTCCCGCAACTCTGTTGTGACATTCCCAGAGTATATCCTATCTTTCATGGTCCATGACACATCTTCTGAGGATACTATCTAGTCCCAGTTTATACAATTGTCCCACGATCATCTAGTAATCCGTTTCTCTAACAACCATATGGCGTTTCTGGGTTGCAGAATATGTTTTTGGGTAGGCCCCTGTACTTAAGAATAATGCTATGTCCTCCAGGTACTCTGGCATGGCCTCAACCCGGAACAAGTCTGCATCTAGGAGTTGATTGTCAACTTCTCTGCCACTTTCCCCTAACTCTAATCTAGACAGGTGATCAAGTCCTACATTTCATCTTCCAGGATTAACAATTACTTCAAAAGAAAATTCCTGAAATAATAGAAACCATCTACAAATTATCCCTTCCAACAAAAGTTTGTTAACTAGATATTTCAATGCAAAATGATTAGTAAATAACTTAAAATGAGAATCTAACAAATAATGTCTAAATTTATGCAAAGCATAGATCATGGCTAAACTCTCCCTTTCTGTCATTATGTAGTTTCTTTCTTCTTGTGACAACTTCTGACTCGCAAAATATATAGGACGATCCATGACTCCATCTCCAAGTTGCACTAAGATAGCTCCTAAGGCAATTCCTGAAGCGTCTACATGGACGTGAAATATATTTTCCCAGTTTGGGAATATCAGAATTGGTGTTGTGATGAGCTTCTCCTTTAGGGTCTCGAATGCTTTATCAAATTCTGGAGTCCAGTGGCACATTTTGTCCTTTTTCAATAGGTTTTCTAGAGGTGCAGTAATGTTTTCATATCTTTTGATGAACATGCGATAGTACCATGTGTGTCCCAGTGTGGAGCGCAACTTCTTAACACTCGTATGTGGTCTCATGTTCAAAATAACCGCAACTTTGGCTGTGTCTACTAATAATTCTTCTCGACAAACTATGTGGCCCAACAAATCCCCATGTGGTACGCAGAAGATACACTTTTTGAGATTCAATGATATCTACAAGTCTCTGCATCTGTCAAACATCAAATGTAACAACGCGACATGTTCCTTGAGAAAACTATATATTGTCCAATCATCCATGTAGACCTCTATGAACCTGTGAATAAACTCTCTGAAAGATGTTATTACAATCCTGGAGAAAACTGCAGGGGTGTTCTTTAAGACAAATGGCATCACATTGTATGCAAAAGATCCCCATTCTATTATGAATGTGGTATTCTTTTTGTCCTCTTTGGCAATCCTTTGTGAATGAGTATGCTTCCTTCCCCGCAACCTGTTCTAGTATCTCATCGGTAAAAGGTGTTGGGAAAGGGTCATGCACACATGCAGAGTTAAGGATTCTATAGTCTACACAGACCCTGATATCCTCTGTTCCTTTCTTGCTTTGAATGACTATTGGGCTGACCCATTCTGCTTCTCCCACTGCAAAAATGAGTCTTGCTTCCAACATCTTGTCTATATCCATATTAAACTTCTCTTTTACTCTAGGGTTAAGATGGTATGGTCTATGCCTCACAGGCTTGGATCCTGGTTTTAATTCGATTTTCATTTCTCTCATAACTCCTTTGATTCCCTTTAACTCTGAAAAAGTCTTCGGGAACAAATCCTCATATTCCCATAGCAAACTCTATATTTCTTGAGTAGTTTTCTCATCACAACAGTCTCCCACCATAGCTATCTTAGGTTGCTTTCTGGTACCTATATTGACTTTGCGCAATTTTAATGGGTGATTGTAGGAACTATCAGTCTGACTGGGTATGGTGTTCTGAATTTATCTATTCCCTTCTGTCTCTTTAATGGCTAGGTTCCTCAATTCCTCTAAGTCATCTAGGTTTTCTGAATCCCTACAAATATTATATCATTCCATAGGCTTCTTTGTGGAGGGTAAATGAAGGTTATTCTGAATTTATCGTCTATGCTTTGTACATACGACTAGGTTTGATTTATGATTACTATTATCTGCAAAAAGAAATTTTTTAATCTTTTGCAGGGATACTTCAAGCTCAAGGTACTTACTTGTAAACGAGAAGTCCTTGAAAAACTGCACTGCCAATGTTTTCTAGTCGCTGGTTTGTCTTCTGGTTTCCTCATGTATAAACCAAGATTTCAGGATTGGACCAAGAAAATGGGGAAATACCTGAACCCATAAGCGAGAGGGTATTTCTGCAAATTTCCACTGTGTTACGTATTGTTCAATATATATTTTAGGATCATATTCTCCACTGAACAGTTGCACAACTTGGAAATCCATTTTCATCTCTGATTCCAACTACTCCTTATTCCAAAACCTATACTTGATACCTTGCTTTACATCGTCCCAAGTTCTGAGTAAGGATTTATGATTAGCCCACCATCTGGAAGGGGTGTCCTGAAAGGCTACATCTAGTACTAAGATCCTTTGATCCTCTACTACCTTTTCTTCCATGCTGAGTAGAAAATTGTCGAGTCCTAAGGTGCCATCATATACTAGGTGTTCTCTGATTTCGTTCCCAACCCATCTAGTTTCTATGACAGTTGCGCATCTCCTTGAGAGTTTTTCGTATGAGCCTTGATGCCAACTGTCAAATGTCAGTTCTGAATCTTCGTCCACTAACTATATACTCCTCCAAATTATTGATACATCAACAATAGGATTTATGTAATCGTCTCTTGTCCCAGTTGTTATAGTATACAGTTGATCCAAGTATTCTCCTATTGGCTCTTTATATCTGGCCCTACATATGGATCCAAGGGTTGAACTACCTTGATTCCCTCAGCCTCAAAGGTCATGGTGTCTTTCTTTAAGTCAATTACTGCATAGTTGTCATAGGCCCAATCAATTCCAAGTAGTGCAGGGTAAGGGTCCTTATCCTCCATGATACTTGAAAGTCAGCTACGGTCTTCACTCCCGCAACATCTATTTCCACACTCTCTAGTCTTCCTATTGGGAAAATACAATATTAGTTGGCCATTCTTAACTGAATTGGGGAATATGTCAGCCTAGGTTTTCCTAAGTCTTCCCTGTTCTTCTTAGGTAGAATGTTCACATCGGATCCTAGATCCAACATGACATCCTTAATCTCAAATTCGTCGAACTAGATTGTTAGTCTGAATTCTTTTCTAGTTCATACTTTTCTTCTCTGCACTCTTTGAGTACTCTTCTCAGGGAGATTATCCCTTATTCCTGCTTCTATGGGTTCTTCATTCCCTAAAACTAGGTATAGTGAATTGTGCAACTTCTCTGTTAATTGATCATTCCTGAGAATATCAAAAAATAATTGAAACCAAAGGTCGACTACATTTTGAGGTTGCCCAGGTTGTCTCGGTGTGACTACAGGGTTTTTGGGTGCAGGGGGTGAAGCAGGGACTTGCACAGTCTTAGGGAAAACAATAGGCTATGGGGATTTCTCTTGCATCTCAGGGCTAGGAATATTATGAAATACTTATATGGAATGTTTAAATAATAGATTATGTTTTAGAGGGTCATACATGTCTTCTTTAGGTGCTTCTTTCTAGATCTGAGGTAGAGTGTCAGCATCAACTCATGTCTTTGCTCCTCCTCGAGTAACAATATTGAGGTTGGGAAATTGTCCCTTAATAACTCTCTTTATTTATGAATTGATGAGGTTAGTTCCTTGTTGTCGTACCCTATCTTCCCATTTTGAAATTAATTCTGGCCAGTCTTCAGTTGTGTGCCCATTGGTTCTGTAGTGAGAGCACCATGGCCGCCTTGGATGAGGATAGTCTCTAGCCATGTGGCCTTGCTCATCAAAATTATAACATCTTCTTGGCCCTCTTCCCCCAGTTCTTCCTCCTCTGAAGTCTCCTCTGACTCCACCTCCTCAACCTCTTCCTAGTCGTTGAGGGTTTTCATTCACCCTAAATGTTGTTCAATCCAACCTATATACAAGTGCATCCAACACTCTACATTGATTGGTAGTATGTGTGGCAGATGCTCAGAACTCACAGTGTATTGTATTTGGTACTGTCAAATATTTCTGCATAATGGGGCACTATCTCGACCCATGCCCATGGATTCAGAAAATCTCACAATACTCAACTGTTGGTGTTGCTTGGCTCCCAGGAAAAGAATGATATGGGGTGGGGTTGTGTAATGGTAAGTTCATAGACACTTGCACAAATCCTCATATGGGTCCTGGTGAGGGTCCCAACATATTATGAGGAGGTCCCATTCCCCTCATTCGTGGACATCCGTTCATCATATGTCCTTCTGTATAACATCTGGTGCACCAATCATGTGGTCATCCTGGTCTAGGTAGTGTCAGTTCTTGAATCTTTTCTGTAAGAATTGATATTTTCCCTTGTATTTGCATCAAGTTCGCATATTCTGGGGGTCTGGTCACTCTCAGGCTCCTAGGGTATCTCTCCATGGCTTTAATCTTCATTGATTGTTCCAAGGCATCTGTAAAATTGGCTATCCCTTGTTATGTTAATGGAAACCAAGTTAGAGGTAGAAATCCATGAATGTACCATTATCTTTGATGTTCCTCATGGATTGGATGCGCTAACCTCCCTATAGCATATCTAAAATTCTGGTTTTATTCCCAGGCCGATTCACCTTCCCTTTGTTGAATATCGTGCAACTCATATAGAGCTTGTTGTCCTGACTGAGGTAGTTTAAACTCTGTTATGAACCTGGTCCATACCTGGACAAGTGTGAATGCTTGACCTTACATTCCTGGCACTCCTTTCTCAATAATATTCATGTACCACTTGAGGGCATGACCTCTCATGTTAGTCTAGAACTCAACCAACTTATTCGCTTCTGGATTCCCTCTGGATCTCCAAATTACTTCGCACAAAAACTAGTGATGCTCAACATCTTCATCTCCCTTACCCAAAAATTTAGGGTATCAGGTAATCGAACCTCCCCCATGACCAGCCATTGTTGATATTTTTTCTCTTATCAAAATGAATCCTAAAGGTCCTGCTTACGATCTATGAGGGGATCCCAATATCCTCCCTGTACTCTCACTTCCTGGTGGTGACTGTCTAACTACTTATACTAGAACATGACTAGCATGAGAAGGTAGTATCGAACTTACCAATTGTATAGAAGACAATTTGGGTATGGGAGATTCGGGGTTGGCACCACTGGCTTCAGCACGGTTTTATTTGATCTGGGGGGTCTCGTTTTCTTCCACTGGAGTGGTCTCTTCAGCCAAATTCTCGATCTCTCTTGTCATCGGGGATGAATCTTCTCTTTTTTCTTCAAGATTCATGTTGGCTTCCTCCTCTCTTACGTCTAAACCTTCTCCTTCTTGTCCAACCTCCTAGGTACTTCTTTCTCTCTGCACTTCTCTCTCACTTAATATTTCACTGGCTAGTCTTTCCTGTCTTCTCATCTTCGACAACTCTTCCATCTGTCTTTCCTCTACTTCTCTTGGTCTGACTTCTTTCCGTAATTTCTCGGACTGTCTTGTAGCTTTCTTGATCTTTCCACGCCACCACCTCTCAACTATGGCATCTCTTTTCAAGGCTCGCTCATCTCTTGAGTCCATTTCTTGTTATTCCCCCCCCCTGTCTGTCAAAGAACCCTTCCCCTCTCTCAAGCCATGAATCTAACCCAACCTCGCCCTACCCCAAGCGAGGGTGTTTATGTTGCCATCTTAGTTGGGGACATAGTTAACATCCCCTCTTCCATCAAGAAAAATTTAATCCACAGGGGGATTTCTCTCAAGAGTCTTCCCCTCACGTATTTCTTGAAATTTTCCTCTGCTCGCAAAAAAATTTGGTGGTTCTCAGTTGAAAACTCGATAATGTATCCCTCTAATGCGGTAGTGACCAAGAAAGAAATCACTCGCATGAATGGACAATCCAGACGATGAAGTGTTGCAATATTTTTTGTGTCCCAAGTACAGATCATCTTGACTCATTCTTGGAACTCTGGAGCTTCTTGGAGCCCATTTATCCAGTGGAAAAGTTCTTCTAGGAACTTAACCCAGAATATCTCGTACTGGTCACTTGATCTTTTTGAATAAAAGACTACCCATGAGTATCTTTCATAGATTTTCCCCTCAGATCCACTTCTTTCCATATGAAGGCATCGCAGTTTCTTTCCCACCATTGGTCAATATTAGATCTGTGAATTCATGGAAGCATCCTCCCTACAGGTTCCCTTTTGACATAGGTCCCGACAACAAAACCATTTTTTTGGTGCAAGTTTGATCAGACCAAGTTCATTCTCAAGTTACCAACAAAAGGTACCGAGTAGTCTAGAGAGTTTCCATTTTAATCTCCTCCAAAGAGAATAAGTCTCACCTAAAGCGTTGCTGAGATAAATAGATAGGGAAGGGCAAGGAAAAGACTTAGGAGGATTCACAAAACCTTCAAGATTCATCCCGATCTTACGCAAGACATCTAACTATTAAACAGATATGAACACATGTGTGCAAGAACTAAACCTACTTATGTTGTGGAAAAGAATTTAAACATAGAGACATCATGCGGAACTTATAATCCATAAAGAAGTATTGTAATGCATGAGTAAAACACAAAAAGACACAACATATTTTGAAAATTTAGATCCTTCTTCATTTCAGAATCTTTCTTCATTTACAAACTCAGAGACATATAATAGTGCTATGTTACATACTCCTGGCCCTGAACTCATGTTCCAGAGCTCTAACTCTCAAAATGGTGTACAGATTACATTATAGACTCATAACTCTGGCCTCTCAACTACATACAATAACTATGACATCAACCTAACAGTAAGGGAAAGATCGAACTGAACGCAATTGTAGTTTAGTCGAACCAACATCTAACCCTTTTACAATCATATTCATCCCTATGTATAAGCTAATTCATGTCTTATGTCTTCGTTCACACACTTTCTTGTTCTGTTGCAACTGCTTTTTCTTTGCTGGTGTTGCGCTGTCCTTTTCACAACTGATTTCTGTTTCTTTTTCTTTCTCTGTTGTCTATCTTCTTCTGAATATTGCGCATAGGGTACTCGACCAAAACTTGTGCAATTCCTTATCCAAAAAATGAAGGGCCCAACAACTAGAAGAAGAATTCGTTCACCAGAAAAAATTCACCTAGCAATGTCATCTACGATTGAACCGAACAGTTTTGAAGAGGCCAACAAGGATGAATTTTGGAATAAGGCCATGGATGAAGAATTGGATTAAATAGAGAATAATGACACTTGAGAATTGGTTCCAAGAAAAAAGAATAAGAATGTGATTGGCACAAAGTGGGTATTTGGAAATAAATTGAATGAATATGGATAGGTTACAAGGAGCAAAGCCAGATTGGTATGTAAAGGATACACATAGGTTGAAGGAATCGACTTTGAAGAGACATTTTCCCCAGTTGCCAGAATGGAAGCAATTCAATTTCTTTTAGCTTATGCATGCTCCAAGAATATTAAAGTGTATCATATGGACGTGAAATCAAATTTTCTGAATGGGGAACTTGAAGAAATCTACATCGAACAACCAAAACGATTTTAATTGTTAGAGAACTCAACTTATGTGTGTAAATTGAAGAAGGCCTTGTATGGTCTAAAATAGGATCCTAGAGCATGGTACTCTAGACTACATAAATATATACAACAGGAAGGGTTCAGAAAAGGAAGTGCAGACAACAACCTCTACATCAAGGTAACTCAAGATAGTATTTTTTTTAATTGAATTTTATGTTGATGATATTATTTTTGGAAGTACTGATGATAGGTTAATCCATAAATTTGCAAAGGATATGTAGAATGAATTTGAAATGTCATTACTTGGAGAAATATCCTTCTTTCTGGCTCTTCATATACGTCAAAGCAACCAAGGAATTTTTATTTCTCAAACTAAGTATCAGAGAAATGATAAAGAGGTTCGGAATGGAAGATTGCAAACAAGTTATCACTCCTATCCAAACTAGTTGCAAGTTGAGCAAATATGATGATTCAAAGTATACAAACCAGAGGTAATACAGTTCAATGATTGGTAGCTTACTATATGTGACAATGCAAGATACCAGATATATAAAATATGCAGAACAGAAATAAAATGCTAGAAATGGAAGAATAACAGTAAAATATCCAGCATAATCTTCACAATACACGGAAATGATATAACAATAGCAATAGAAATAACACTTTGATTCCGAAAGAAATGTTCACAGGCCTCTTCGAGGGGGCAACCTCCAATCGAGCAGAGCTATGTTACAATAATATCCAAGCTAGGGTTCTCATACCCTGACCCTTATTTATACTAAATATGTCTATTAAGAGAAGCATCTAGAGGAATATCCTTCTAGAAGCAGAAGCTTCTATTAGGTCTTCTCACATCTGCCTTATTCTATTTTATTGAAAGGCCTTATTAATATTGACCTTTATTACATCTGAATACATTGATCTACCTATCTGTGGGTTAGGACCTTAACATGTCCTCCCCCTTAAAAACAACCTTGTCCTCAAGGCTTGAGATGTGGAAACTGTTGCAGAATGGTAGTTGGTTCCCAAATGGCATCTGTTGGAGTCATATCTTTCCACTGTACTAGCACTTCCTTGATGGTTCTCTGATGCAGGCGACGCTCACGCTGGTCCAAAACTGCTTCTGGTTGTAGCCAAATGGATCCTTCTTCAGCTAACTCTGGAAGGTTGGTTTGAATTTGGCACCTGGTTCCAATCACCTTCTTCAAGCATGAAACATGAAAAACAAGATGTAGCTTTGACTAACTGGGAAGAGCTAACTGATATACGACTTGTCCCTCACGCTTGAGAACTGTGTAAGGGCCATAAAATTTTGGTGCTAGCTTCTGACAATGCTCAGCCTTGAGGGAAGTTTGCTTATATGGTTGCAGTCTCAGAAACACATGATCCCCTTCTGCAAATTGACGTTCAGAGCGACCTTGATCTGCTTGCTTCTTCATTCTATTATGTACCATGACCAAGTTCTCTTTAAGGGTACGAAGGATATCCTCTTGGACTATAAGTGTTTGGTCAACCACTTGGACCTTCGAGGTACCCAGTAAGTATGAGAGAACTGAAGGTGGCTTATGTCCATATACCGCTTCAAAAGGAGTCATGCGAGTGGTTGTATGGTATGTAGTGTTGTACCACCATTCAGCGAGGGGTAACCATTGAGCCCACTGGTGTTTTTTTTCAGAGGCA
>ML786165.1:36607-57429 GCA_009831015.1 Picea engelmannii | reverse complement strand
GAGAGAGAGAGAGAGAGAGAGAGAGAGAGAGAGAGAGAGAGATGCATTCTTGGGAGAGTAATTTTTGTATTTGTTTGAGTTATCTCTTGGCATTATATTGGCTATCTATAATAAGGAAGTTTTTGTTGGGTTTTATCCCCCATGAGGGTTTCCTAGGATAAATGATGTGTCTTTTGTGATTGTGTATTTCTCAGTGATCCTATCTTATGCTATTGTTATCTAGTGAAATGAAAAGAACTCTAATAATATCTTAAACCTTAACATGGTATCAGAGCTAAGACGAAGAGAGCATCTTTCACAAGAGAAAGTGAAAAACATCATTGTTGTCATACATGCAAATTAGGGATTTTTATTGAAGAAGTATTTCAGCCCCAAAACCATCTAGAAAAGTGTGCCCTTCCTCAAGGATCACTTTGGCATCCTCAGCACAAATTTTCAGTGGCTAGATCTCCCAGAAAGTGAAACCCTAGTTTTCACAAAGTACCAGAAAACTAGAGTACCAAAAGTACCAGAAAATAGAAGCACCAGTCCAAAAATCCGCTAGTCAAGTTTGAGGGGGTAAAATTTGGATTTTCAGAAATCTGACTACACCATCTTACTTACCTCAGCTTAGCGCATCTATCCCTTGGATTAGAATTTCAAAATTTGAAGTTTGAAAAATTAGGGTTTCCTCATAAAACCCTAAGTTGCAGTTGCAGTTGTAGTCTCGGAACCAGTTGTAGTATCAATTGCAGTTGCAGTTGCAACTGTAATACCAGTTGCAATCACCCTTGAAGTTCTTAATATTTGGTGATCATTATCGCTGCTACCAGATGGTGCCTCTACCTGCAAATGTCGTCAGAGGTATGTACTCACACATGTTTAAACGGTTAAGATTTAAAGGGTATTTGCAGGGGAATGGATCTCTTGCCATAGATCCAGAAGGATCTCAAGATCCAACACATTCAAAGGAATGATGCAAAACATGTGTGATTATTATGATATGCATCTATTTGTTATGACATTATTTTGATCAATGTTGCGTGTTGTAACTATGACCATCATTCTAACCTTTGATCAAATTCTTAGTCAAGGTATTAGATGGATTAAAAGTTGAGATCATAGAGCTTATCCTCTAACCCAACCTTCTATCAAGATAGTGTATTGTCTCAATACAGAAGACAGGTTGACGAAAGCACTCGTCATCTTGAGTGAAGGAGACTTGGAAGAAAAGGTAAGCACTCATTCTTGAGAACAAGGCTCCAGGTCCCAGGAGAAACCTAGTGTGTTAGTTCCAAGTTTCCATGAAGGAATGTTCGATCACAACACTATAAGAGTGTTGACCTCATTTTGTAATGTATATCTTACTTTTGATCTTTGCTTTTGACAAGCCACGAGTGATATCTCTAAAGGAGCTACTATGATGATTATTCATGCTATTTCTTTATCTACTATTATCAAAAGGATATTATTCTTGCTTGTTGTTTTGTTGACCTTGTTCCAGGTCAGAGGTAATAACCCTGAGGAAGCTATAGTGAAGGTTGCAGAAGGAAACATATTAAATAAGACATGAAGTAGACTATGTACATGACCATATACACTCATGTACCAAAGAAGATGAAGAAGAAGCTATCTCTTGAGATTTAGAATATCTCATATGAAGATTGACTGAAAGGAGAAGAAGGCTCCAAAAAATGACCGAACACTAGAACGAGAAGCAGAACTTGACTTGGGATTCAACACCAAGTATACTCTGTAAGAGATGATGAAGTTCTTATAGACTCAGAAGAAATCGAGAGTAAGCCTGATCTCAGAAAGTATCAGATGAAGAGTCAACTTCCATGACTAGGAGACAGATGTCATGAGAAGACTAGATCATAGTTTCATAAACTTCTAGGAGATATGAAATCTCCTGGGAAGAATCCCTTGTTTCAGTGACAAAGAAGGAAGCCAGTTAGAAAGACTAGGATATGGATTCTTCCATGAGAAGAGAAGTCAGTATTGACTTCCAATATTGATCTATATAGATCAAACATGTTGCAGATGTACAAAGCCTGATGTATGTCCAGAGGATTCTCCCAGCAAAAGGGAGAAGACTGTGACGAGACACTTGTTGAAGAAATAGTTTCAGTATTTATGAAGACAACCAGAACAACCATGATTCATATATAGTATGAGATGTAGGGGGAGAAATCCCCATATTAAAAACTGAGTGGAAGTTGGTGCATTAAACTAGTTGGTTCATGGAGACATGACTACAATGAAAGATAGATTTACCTCCATGAAAGAAAAAGAGCTATCTTCAGTATCAATTATTGAGCAACTCTCAGTTTCAGATGAAATTGTTGTCATGATAGAATAAGAGGAGTTACTCTCAGATTTTAGCAGCCACAGTGAGAATGAAGCAGTCATTATTATCCTCACATCAGTTGCACGTGCAAAGTCCTAGATTCCAAAAGGGACAGTTATAGAGAGAATAGAGGGCATACTCCCACACAGTGAGACAGATAGTGCCTTACAGAAAGCACATAGAGAGAGAACATAATTGTGCATATTGAGATGCAACTGAGCAAGTGTATCTGATTGGTACAATGTAATGAGAAAATTTGATTTGAATATTGAAGATAGAAAGACTCATGTTTTCCAGTTGAAGAAGGATCTGTACTTGTTGAAGCAATCTCCTAGAGCTTGATATAGCAGAATTGACAGTTTCCTGACGAGATTTACCAAGAGTAAAATTGATTCTAACCTATACTTCAAGGTTATGAATGATGAGCCGATGATATTTCTATTGTATGTGGATGACGTATTCTTAACTAGAGAAGAAAATCT
This sequence comes from Picea engelmannii, assembly GCA_009831015.1. NCBI lineage: Eukaryota > Viridiplantae > Streptophyta > Pinopsida > Pinales > Pinaceae > Picea > Picea engelmannii. The sequence goes on along the minus strand of ML786165.1, from coordinate 54,618 downwards.
CATCACCAAGAGTAAGAAGAAGTTTGCTACAAAATTTGAGATGAAAGACCTTGGCCTAATGCATTATTTCTTAGGTCTCGAGGTATGGCAGAGCCTAGAGAGAATATTCCTTAACCAAAGGAAGTATGCAGTCGAAATCCTGAAGAGATTTGACATATTGGAGTGCAATTCCATTAATACACCCATGGAACCGAAGCTGAATCTATTGGTCGACACTTCGTTAGAGATTATTGATACCATGTTGTATAGACAGATCATTGGATCGTTGATGTACCTGACAAACACTAGACCAGATATCTATTTTGGCGTGAACACTTTGATTTATTTTCTGGTAGAACCCAGACATGGTCACCTAGTTGTTGCAAAACATATGATGAGGTACCTTAAAGGTACATTAGATTGTGGTCTCATTTATGATGGAGATCATGATTTCACATTGAGTGGGTATACTGATTCAGATTGGGATGGAAGTGTCTCTAACAGGAAGAGAAATTCACGATGATGTTTCAATCTAGGATCAGCCATGATCTCATGGCAGAGTAGGATGCAATACAACATTTCTCTCAGTACAGCGGAAGCAGAATACATTGATGCGTGTTCTGCCAGCTGTGAAGCTATATGGATTCGAAATTTGTTGACCAGTCTATTCAACCTAGAGATGGAAGCAACCATGATCCTATGTGATAACCAGAGCTGCATAAATATGACAGAGAATCATGTATTTCATGAGAAGTCAAAGCACATAGAGATCCGATATCATTACATCTGTGACATGGTGCGGAGAGGAGCCATAAAGCTCCAATATATTAGCACAGATGAACAGGTTGTTGATGTGTTGACCAAGCCTCTATCTCATGTAAAGTTTGAGAAATTTCAAGATAAGCTTGGTATAATCCGAAAGGACCTCCCTCAAAAGGGGGAGTATTGTTGTGTTGAGATATGCCAACCTAGTACTGTGCTTCCAGCTTAATTGTTGTGACGTAAATCCATTCTAGTACTATGCTTCTAGCTTAATTGTTGTGTTTAGATATGCCAGCCTAGTACTGTGCTTCCAGCTTAATTGTTGTGACGTAAATCCAGTCTAGTACTGTGCTTCCAGCTTAATTGTTGTGTTGAGATATGCCATCCTAGTACTGTGCTTCCATCTTAATTGTTGTGACGTAAATCTAGTCTAGTGCTATGATTCCAGCTTAATTGTTGTGTAGTGTGCCAGCCTTGTGATGTGATGATGAGCCAGCCTCGTGTTGTGATGATGAGACAGCCTAGTGTTGTGATGATGTGCCAGCCTCGTGCTTCGATGATGTGTTGTCAGCTTAAGTGTTGTGATGCTAGCCTCATGCTAATGACATGCCAGCCTCATGCTGTGATGATTTTTCAGCCTCGTGTTGTGATGATGTGTTTCCAGCCTCGTGTTGTGTTGCTAGCCTTTGTGTTGTGATATTGCTACTTTTGATATTGTATCAGCCTTGTGTTGTTATTAATGATGATTATGTATTAGTGTTATACTAATCCATGTTTATGCAGTTGATGATGATGATGCCACTTCAACTTCTTGCTGAATATGATGATGATGATGCCACTTTAGATTCTTGCTGAAGATGATGATGATGCCACTTCAGCCTCTTGCTGAAGATGATGATGATGATGCCACTTCAGATTTTTGCTAAAGATGATGATGATGATGACGATGATGATGATGATGATGATGATGATGCCACTTCATCCTCTTTTTGAAGATGATGATGATGATGCCACTTCAACCTCTTGTTGAAGATGATGATGATGATGCTACTTCGGCCTATTGCTAAAGATGATTATGATGATGCCACTTCAGCCTCTTGCTAAAGATGATGATGATGATGCCACTTCAGCTCCTGATTCCTTGTTGAATATGATGATGATGATATTATTTCAGATTTAATGTTGAAGATGATGATGATGACACTACCTTAGCCTCATGCCGATGAGAATGATGATGCTACTCCAGCTCCATGTTGTGTTGATGATGCTCCAGCCTTTGTGTTGTGATAATGATGAGAAAAACTTCTAATGATTTATAGATACACCAGTCAGTGTTCCAAGATGATATTGATGATGATGTCCTCTCACTCACCTGATGTCGTTGATGATGTTTCCCTCTCTCTCGCCTAATGTTGTTGTAGAATACCCTTCTTGTTAAGGGGGAGTGTTGAAATAATGTAACTGCAAAGTGTATTCTAATTATTATTGATGTATTATTCATTAGATCAATCCCCTTTTGCAGATTGATCATGTCGGCTATTGTAAAATATCAAATCCCCTTTTGCAGATTGGTCAAAACATAATTGTAATAGGCAAAATAAGAAGTCAGCCCCGGAATATATTAAAGGGCCCCATAATATATATTAAAGGTGGTTAGAACCACCCAGAAGAAAAAGTCATCCCTACCAGTGAAAAGACACCTCCACATGTACCAGAGTTGTATAAATAAGGAGGTTAGCACCTCACTTAGATACACACACACTTGTTCATTGAGGAGCAAGTTTCAAAGCTGTAGTTGGAGAAGAGAGAGAGAGAGAGAGGCGCATTCTTGGGAGAGGATTTTTTGTATTTGTTTGAGTTATCTCTTGGCATTGTATTGGATATCTATAATAAGGAAGTTTTTGTTGGGTTTTCTCCCCCGTGAGGGTTTCCTAGGATAAATGATGTGTCTCTTGTGATTGTGTATTTCTCATTGATCCTATCTTATGCTATTGTTATCTAGTGAAATGCAAAGAACTCTAATAATAGCTTAAACATTAACACATAAAAAGATAACAGCGGAAGAAGCATGGAATCAAATTAATCTAGACGTAAGTTACTTTCATGTATTTGGCAACGTAGCATAGATTCACATTCTTGATGAGAAAACGAAAGATTTACAACCTAAAAGTGAGAAGCGTATTTTTGTTGGATATTTTGAAGATGTCAAAGGTTACATACTTCTTCAACCTCATTCCAATGCAAATATTATTAGAAGAGATGTTAAATTTGATGAAAATTTATTGGCCTATAAGCCTAATTTGGTGTTTGTGCCTTCTTCAACCTGCAAGCCATCTTCGACATATGCGCCATCTTCTATTCCTATTCTAGTTTCTTCTTCTTCATATGATGACAGTGAGGATGAAAATCCACCTCTGCCTGCTCACGTTCCTCCAGATGATTCCATTGAACATGAAATTGCACTAGAACCACCACTTCCTATATGGGTCCTTTCAACATGAGAAGTAGTTGGTGATATCGTTGGTGATCCTTTAGATCAGCGTTGAACACATTCACAGTTTCAGTGAACCTCTTTTTTTTTGGATCAAGTTTCAGAGACTTGTGATCTAGAGACATTTGCAGAAGCTTTAGTTCATCCATATTAAGATACAAAAATGAATTAAGAGTATCGTTCATTAATGGAAAACGATACTTGGTATCGTGTACCTCGTTTTAAAGGAATAATACTTTTCATGTGTAAATGGGTGTATAGAACTAAGTGTGCATCAGATAGAAGTGTTGAAAAACATAAGGCATGGTTAGTTGCAAAAGGATTCTCTCAAGTTTAAGGAATTGATTATAATTAAAGATTTTCCCCGATAGCCAAAATGAATTCCAGCCTCCTTGTTCTTTCCCTTGTTGTCTCCAATAATTGGGATTTCTATCAGATGGATGGTAAATCCACCTTATTGCATGTAGATTTGCAATCATAAATCTACATGGAACAACCTCTCGACTATGTCTAGAATGAATCTATCCTTGTTTTTCACCTTAAGAAATAGTTGTATGGTCTTAAGAAATCTCCTTGAGCTTGGTATGCCAAAATGGACAACTTTCATCTTTATACCGGCTTTTCTAAATGTCATTCTAACCCCAATGTCTATACCAAGAAAGTAGGAAGCCATCTCATATTCCTTATTCTTTATGTTGATGATCTTATCCTCACTGGTAATGACCCTAAACTTTTCAACCATGTGAAATCCAGCCTTAAGAAGAAATTTGAAATGATTGACTTAGGTTATTTGCACTATTTCCTTGGCCTCCAAGTTTTATAAACCAAGGAAGAAATTTTCATTTCTTGGTCTAACTATGCTTGTGACCTTCTTTGTCACTTTTACATGGAAGATTTGAAACCATCCCCTTCGCCCTTGCAGTCCAGAGTCAAACTTGTTTCCACTTGTACTTCTTCTGAAGTTGATGCCACCTTGTACCATCAGTTAGTTGGTATCCTCTTATACTTGACTGATACTCCTATTGATATTTCCTTTAATTTTGGTATTGTTGCATAGTATAAAAACACCCCATCAAAATCCATTGGAAAGTAGCTAAAAGGGTACTTCGGTATGTCCAGAGTACAATTTAGTTCAAGATACAGTACAAATCAAGGGGGGATCCTTCATTGGTTGTTTTCACTGATTCAGATTGGGTCAATGACCCTGATGATCAAAATTATCTTGCAGGTTATGTTTTCATTTTTTGATTAGGACTTGTCACATGGGCCTGTAAGAAAGAAAAGGATATTTCTATTTCTTCAGCAGAAGTAGAGTACCGATAAGTGACTAATGCAAGTTAGTAATCCTTGTGTCTTCGCTAGATAATTTTATTTTGGATACTAGCAAGAGCATCCAACCACCCTCTGGTGTGACAATCAGAGTGCCATCAATATCACCAAAGATCAATTTCAAGATTAGCATAGAAACACATCAAGATTCACATGCACTTCATCATAAAATTCATTTATGATAGAGTTATTGAAGTGTTATTTTTCCCTACAGAAGATCAAGTTGCATACATTTTCACAAAGTATCTTACAGAAGCAAAGTTTTCCAAACTTCAATCTATGATAGGAGTTCAAGAAGTTTTCATTAAAGGGGGATAGGCTCTAATTCCTCCTTCCTTCTCCTAGTATTTTGCCTTTATAAATCCTTCAATCTTATCCCAAGTGGTTATTAAGGGAGGATGTTAGGATATTTAGACACTTAGAAGTTATTTAAGATCAACTCGATGTAAAAGTGTGTTTCTTTAGTATGCATTAGTATCCATTTTTTGTTAGGTAAGATGATGGTCACCATATGTTCCTGACATAGAATGATTTGATGGATCATATTCTCATCGATCTTAATGGATACAATGATCCATGGATTAACACCTGATTGGTCCATGATCTCGATTTAAAGAGAATGGAGGGTCATTTTCTGATGATTGATTGTGAGAAACTCTCTTGTAAATATCTCTGTAATATTTTTATTTTTCATTGATAAATTTCTCCAAGTGGCCACATTGGTCGAGGCCATGGATATTTCCCCATAGGGGTTTTACCACATCAAAACATCGGTGTGTTGATATTTGATCTAGTTGTGTGAGTGGTTATTGAAGGTGTTCATCCTCTATTTGAATACTTGTGTTTTCAAACAATCAATCTACCTTCCATGGCAGGTGCAAGGTATATTTTGACCTTCATTGATGATCTATCTCGTTTCACATGGGTCTATTTTCTGAAGAATAAGAATATTGTCTTTGAAAAGTTCAAAGAGTTTAGATCCTTTGCTGAAAAAATAATGTGGTTGACCCATCAAGTGCCTAAGATCAGATAATGGTGGTGAGTATGTAAATAAACCTTTAGAAGAACACCTAGTTCGATATGGTATTAATTGGTAGCATTCAGTTCCTCAGACACTTCAACAAAATGGTGTCATGGAACACAAGAAGTGAACATTATTTGAAATGGTTAGATGTCTTTTGTAGGACATATATTTTCCTCCTTTCTTCTAAGCTAAAATAGTATATTGTGCAAACTATCTGCTCAATCACATCTTGACTCAAATTTTTCCTTCCATGACTCCATTTGAATAATGGTGTGGAAGGAATCCTCCAGTCAACACCTATGTGTGTTTGTACGTGTTTCTTGGGTTCATATCTTCGATGATTGACAAAAGAAGTCGGATGCAAAGACTCATGCTTGAATCGTGATGGGTTGTTTGGAAGATTTGAAATCTTTTCGACTATTTGATCCAGTCAAATGGTAAATGATTATCAGAAAAAATGTATGGTTTGATGAGAAGTATTATGGCCTTAATTTGTTAAATGAATACTATATATTTTTATAGGATGATTCCTTTAATGTTGTCTATGGAATTGGTTCTCCTATTCCATTGTTTTGGTCATTTGACTGGACAGTCGAACTTTGTTCCTATTTTGACTCAAACGCCAACCTCTGAGTCGACTAGTCCATCGATCTCTATTTTGATTGGTCCTCCCTCTCCATTTACTAGATTTGTTATGAATTATGATCGACCTACCATAGTGAACAATGGTTTCCTTATTTCTTGTTTACCCATATGGGATGCCAAGACAATTGAATTTGTTGGATCTAATTTCGGTAATGTTTCTTGAGGATGAAAAACTCAAAGTCAAAAGCAGCATGCCAGTGTTTCCTTGATGACTCGTGTACTTGAAACTTCTAATCCTATTTCCTACTCACATGCTAAAGGATGAATTGAATGGGAGCATGCAATGTATACATAAATTGATTCTTTGTCGAAGAATCACACTTGGGACTTGGTTCCTCGACCTCAATGAAAGAACATTGTGAAGTGTCAATGGGTCTATAGGACCAAATTTACCTCTGAAGGTGTTGTTTAGAGACATAAAGCATGCCTGGTTGCTAAGGTATTTTTTCAACAAGAAGGGATCAACTACACTAAAATATTTTCCCATGTTGCAAATATGAACTATGTTCGACTGATCCTTTCTCTTGTTGCTCATTTTGGATAGAAAATCCCTCAAATGGATGTGAAGAGTTTTTTTCTTCATAGAGACCTATCTGAAAAAAAATTCATGGAAAAACCACCTAGTTTTATGAAAGATTCTAACTTTCTTGGTCGACTCAAGAAGTCCCTTTATGATTTGAAGCAAGCTCCCAAAGCTTGATATGCTAATATCGACAGTTTCTTTCTTTGACTTGGTTTCAAACATTGTGAATCTAATCACGACTTGTATGTACTCCATACCCATGGATACACTTTGATTATTGTTGTATATGTAGATGATCTCATTCTTATATTGAAGAAATAACTTGTTGACTCCTTTGACATGACAGATCTTAGTACTGTGCATTATTTTTTGGGTCTTCAAGTATTACCATTATGTGATGGTTTTTGCATATCTTGGTCTAAATATGTGATGGATCTGTTGACACATTTTAACATGGTTGATTGTAAGCCCTGTTCTACTCCTTTTCAATCTGGATTAAATCTCACCAAAACTTGTCAAACACTCACAAACGACAGTACTCTTTATCAACATTTGGTAAAATGTCTTATTTATCTTACTCATAGTTGACCTGACATTTCCTTTGATGTTAGTGTGGTTTCTTGATTTATGCAGGACCCCAAAGAAATCCAATGAAAAGCAGTCAAGTAAATTGTACTCTATCTTAAGGGTACCATTAATTTTGGTATCAAGTATTGTTGAAGTTCAGATTCATCGATTGGCTTCACCAACTCCAATTGGGATGACGATAGTGACGATTAGAAGTCCACTTTTGGCTATGTGTTTCACTTTAGAACTAGACCATTGGTGTTTTCATGCAAGAAACAAAAGGTAGTCTCTTTATCGACTACAAAAGGAGAACATTATGGCATTGTTCAAGCATGTATTGAAGTAGTATGGATCCTCCAACTTCTGGGTGAATTTGTCCTTCATGTTCATACCTGGACTACAATCTATTGTAAGTTCCATACAAGTTGCTAACAATATTGTTTCCCATAATAATATGAAACATGTTGAGCTCCATCCTCACTATTTGAGACAGTTGGTTCATGAGAATGTTTTCTCTCTTGAATATTGTAGGATAAGTGATTAGATTGTTGATATCCTTACTAAACCATTATTTGAAGCTAGATTTATCAAGCTTCATACGATTCTTGGGCTTCACTAAGCTACAATTATGGGGGGTGTCATGATGACATAATTTCACCTCTTGAATATCTAGATATGTGTGTTGATGGGGGGGTGATGGAACATCAAGAATTGATGGTTCATCAAACTTCTCCTAGATTCGTTTGGACGAGTGGTCGACCTACATCTATATATAGTCAATTGAGTGATTGACTAGATCTCTACATTAGTCGGTCAAGTAGTCGACATGCCTGTTAGTTGGATAGTGGAATAGTAGTCGAATATAGTTGAGCAGTGTATTGACCATACCAACCATCAAATTTGAGTCGGACGCATGGATGTTTGGGTCGAGCATTCTTGTTGATTTGGCTAAATAACACAGATTTGAGGGAGTCAAATATAAAAACTAATGATTATAGGTGGACAATATCTTCCCGATTTCATGGAAGTTGGTTAGATATTGAGGCTATAAATATAATACCCCTTGGGTCATCATCATAAAGCGATCGAAGTGATATCATATGGAGATATCAAGGTACAATGTGTACTATGATGTTATAACGACTATGCATTTTGATTCATTGTTGTAACGGTGTCTTTAGACACCACCTTTTGTCTTTGAAATTGTATTCCCTCTTCGATTATCTGCATAATTGTATATCTGTTTCATTACAAGTTCCACCCCTTTCCCCAACAAAATCATATTTCAAATAGATGTCAAAAGAAAAATGAAGAATTCAATATGGTTGGATAAGTTCTTGGAAACATTTAGAAGCCAATATTTTGCATAAGTCTTATCATGGAGTTCAAACATAGGTAAATACATTTCTGCATGGTGAAGTTATAAACGTAGATAGATTTCAACTATAATTAAAAACCTCGTCACTCTTTTACAACATATCATCTTCTTATGCCCCTCATGATGGGTGGAGTGTCTACTCAAAACGTTGGACGTTTCAAAACTTCATACATAGTTTTTATCCAAAATATTTTCTATCATTATGACTAACTGTGAAAACCTTCATACTCAGATTTCAACCAGTTATTCCATATGAAATTTTTGGACATGAATGAAGCCCAAATCTACATGTTTTCTAAAACTTAAAAATGGAGTCCATGAGTCCAAAGAGTTACTTTCTTACACATCAAGGAGGGGAGTACATTGATGAAATAAAATGAAGTTATCTTGCATCTTAACTAGGGAAGTACATTGATGAAATAAAATGAAGTTATCTTGCATCTTAACTAGGGAAGTACATTGATCGAGTGAAAATGAATAGTGGTCAACCAAAACCACCACATAGATTGTGAAGTCAAAATGGCTAGTGGTTAAAAAAAACCACCACATACATGGCATTGAGTGAAATGGTTAGTGGTCAACCAAATACTATATACAATGATGAAATATATATTGAAGAAAATAAGATTACAAAGCTCAAACTTGGATCCTTTTGACATGCTTCTTGCCTTTTAGATGATAAGGGAGGGAATATTGATAATGATTGTGAGACTTTAAGTTTAGACAACAACAACAACCATATAGTTGAAAATATTCCATCACTTGTGATAAATTGATTATTGGGATGTTAATTGACACTATTTATGTGTCATTTTATGAGACAAATATTGTTGACAATTGTTCACCTACATGGTCATTAGACCTATTATTGTTCCTTGGCATTTGATCGATTGTTGGACATTTTGAGGGAAGGGTTGGACTTAAAGTTGACTCATTTTTCAAAATTTTCTCTCCCCAGATTATGGAGTTCACTTCAGTGAAAAAATTACGTATATTAGAATCACATGTTCAAATAATGGGTTTTTATAGATTCTAAGAATCCATATTTGGTGGTTTTTTAGGCATATATTCATTGAATCTCAAACTAGGACATTCAAATTAGATTGCTAGTATAATTAATCAGATGCATGATTGAGGGGGGATTGTTATCCTATGATTCCCTATACAATCCCAAAGTCCTAGATCACCACTTTATGAGTTGTTATCCTTATCTCTTAATGAGGTTCCATCCTAATATATTGATAAGTTTTTAGTGTGAGAGCATCTTTATATTTATAGGTGGTTACATCCATGTATTATATGTTGATATCATTGGGATGCATATGTTGTTTAGAATGACTAAATACTTTTCCACTAATATTTTTTTGTCATGTCTCATTGCATGGTTTAATGGTGATAATTTCAAATGATTCTCTTCAAATTTCATGGTAGTATATTACAATAAAGAAGAAAAGAAAACATCATTGAATTTGTTGCTAAGTACCTAGTGTTGTGATCCATGAATCCCCACTTCTTATTCTCTCTATCATTCTTACACTCTTGACTCCTAGTGAAAAACATAATCCTTATTCTTCTTATTCAAGTGGTCCATTCTTTAATTCACTAATACCTTTGTCTCAGAATGTGATACATCCAACAAAGGTATTGTGGCCATGATAATGTAAGAGGGATGCACATTGGGTAAGAAATTGTGTGAAAGAAAATTGAGAAAATACACTATCAAAAGGTGTATTCTTCATGTAGTTGATATGTGGAATCCTTACCTAATGGTGTGTCATTTCCAAATTAATACATACCATTGTAATTTGAAATATTTCTTGGAACAACAGTTCTCCTCCCTCGAACAACAAAACTAGGTCACTAGAATGCAAGGAAAATTTTAAGGATCGAAAATTATCTTAAAGTGTAGAAACACTGGCATGCCTTATTAGTCCCTAATATGAAAACTATAGAATATTTGGAGATATTTTGTAAACATATTCAAATTTATAAGGATTTTATGTGGTTTTGATCAAATTCTAGAAGTTTTTAAGGTTAAATAAATTTTAACCTATGGAATTTGGGCAAATCACTTTTAGAAAAAATGGAAATTAGTGATTTTTTTGGGGGAAAATCATGGAAAATTAGCCCATGGGAAAAAATTGGCCCCTAAAATTTTCTCTGCTAAAACATTAAGCTACATTTATGAGATCATCTACTAGAAGGGATAGAATAACATGGTGGTAATTCCCTCTCTAGGATGTATGAAGAGGAAGGCTTTGTATTCTCTATAGAGTAGAGGAGATACATCAAGAATGGCTAGTGGATGCCAAGATAATGCAACTTCTCCACAAGCTACAAGCCAGCCCACATGCACATCTGGGCTACACTTGGAAAAATGATGCATTGTCCTATAAAGGGCATAACCTTTTGGTTTATAAGTAAACATTTAAATCAAGGTTTTATCAAAATTACGTTCCTCTCCCATCGTAGGTCACTCTAGGTTTCAAAACAATATGAATGGATTAAGCATTATTTCTTTTAGGAATGAAAGAAGAAAGACATTTTCACCTTTATGGTAGAATGTGACACATGCTAATAACATAAAGGGGAAACAATAAATCCTCCAAGACAATTATAGCCTTTACCATTTCCTAACATGGTGTGGAGTAACATTTCCATGTATTTCATTGCGTTGTTACAAAAATTGGGTAGCAAATCGTTCATCATGGTAGTTGTTATTTGCATTTATAATTATGCCCACTTTTGTTCCTTACAACAACTTGTTAAGGCCTCCATAGTGGCACAAGTATTCATGGAGAATGTTTATAAACTCCATGGAATGCCTACTTCAATTGTGATATATCATGCTCTTACATTTACTAGAGATTTCTAGCAAGAGCTATTCCATTTTCATGGTACCCAGTTGAACCTCAACATCGCCTAACATCCCCAAAAGAATGCTCAAATAGAGGTATTCAACAAGTGTTTGGATACGTATTTATGTCTTTTGGCCTTGAAAAGGTAGGCCTAATGGTTTTCATGTTTTCCCCTTGTATAATGGTGGTAATATCACCTATCATGGTGCTACCAAAACTACCCCTTTTGAGGCAGTGCATGGAAAAAATCCCACATTGGTGATATCCTACTTATCAAGCTTATATAAGGCTTAGGAGGAGAAAGAAACCATGATCACTCATGCTAGAAATCTCCATAATATCAAGGAACGTAATAAATTAAGAAATAAGATAATCAACATCAATCCAAGCTCCACTTTGAAGAAGAGGATCATGTGTTCCTTTACCTTCAACCCTATAAGAAAATATCACTCAAGGGGAAGAGCCACTAGAAGCTTGCACCTAGGTTTTATGGCTCCTATACTATACTCCAATGTATTTTCCCAGGTGCTTACAAATTGGCTCTTTTAGCTCACTCTAAGTTCCACATAGTATTTCATGCATCCTACTTAAACAAAGTGGTTGGGCCAAATTGTAATATGATTGCAATATGATATTACAATGGCCAAAGTGATCGTGAATGCAATGGAATTCTCTAGGAGTGTCATCATGGATTTGTGGGAGGTAATTATGGAGGTAAAGAAACATCTTGCAAAATATTATAGGCTAGACTTTGGTGGCCTATTGCAATCAAAGATGCATAGGAGTATGTGAAGATTTGTGATGTGAGGAAGTAGGTCGGAAATCCATCTAGGAGATATGAGTTACCTTTACATTGAGTATGGACACTTTAACCATTTCATAAGTGTGTAGTTGATTTCATTGGACAAATTAGCACGCATGCTAGCTAGTCCAAATCTCAGTATATCATTACCACAACTAATTCTCTCACTAGACATGTAGAGATAGAACCTACTTAATATTGTTTTATTGATACCACAACACACTTCATTTTTTGGCTCATTGTCACTAGGTTTGGTTGCAATTGGAGTTTGACCAGCGTTCCAACCCTACACTTCCTTAGTTCTAATATTACAACTATCACCTATGATTTATTGATATAGAATTGCAAAAGAAACATATATCTTTCACATGTTAATGGTACAATGGAAGAATTTAATAAAATAATAGAGCATGGATTAACTAATGTTTTCTCAACAATTGGGATGATTGGGATGCATATATTCTAGCAATATGTTGGGCTTACAAAACAACCACCAAGAGGTTGAGTAAGAAGACAACTTTTTAGTAATTATATAGTTGGGAGGTATTGATCCCTATTGAGTTCATGATTCCTAACCTATTTGTTACATGGTACATTCACATGATATAAGAATAATAAATTACAAAACAATAGACTAAGTTGATGATGTAGCCAAAGGAATCCAAAATCTTAGCCAATTTCCACTAGATAGTCATGAAAGCAAGGAAAAAAGAGTGACATGATTGCAACCACGGGACTAAGTCATTTTCTAAGGAAGATCTATTTCTACTAATGATTGTAAATATCTAAAACACCTAGGCATGTTACATACGAATTGATTGGTTCCATTATTAGTTTTAGACCTCAAAGAGTATGGTGTAGTTTATTTGGCTCAAATTGATAGTATTATTTAGCTAGGATGGGTGAACAATACAAGACTAAAGCCCTATAGCCCACCCCTTCATTCACTATTCTTATACCAATCCTATTCATATGAGTTTATCTAGGTTAGGTTAATTTTGGTTTCGGTTAGTTTTTTTTTCTCCTTTCTGTTCCAAACTAGTTGTCCATTTTGTCTCATTTCTATAGTGTAAATCCAATATTGAATTGGGTTTTACCCACCTTTTGTTTGAAAAATTTTGACAGTTGCAAACAAAACCTTATGGTTGGGGAAGAATTAGTCTAGTTTTGTAAGTTGAGGTTGCACCTTTTTTGTCAAAGGATATTCAACCATATCCAATAACATTAATTCACCCTTTTAAATATGTTTTTATAGCAATTGAGTCTACTTTCACTACATTTACGATAACAAGTGTTGGGATTCGAAGTTAAAAAAAATTAAAATTATGGTTGTTTTTATCAATCCAGTCCATTCGAAGGAAGGGGTTGTGTAAGGTTCAAGTTGAAGTCACAGGTTGAGGGTGACGGCCGAATAACATACTTGATGAAGGGAGTGATAGGATTGTTTTTAGTGTCCTAATGTTAATATATTAAATTGTTATAAATTAAGGATGGGAAAATTATAGTAATAAACCCCTTCCATGTGCGGGGAGACTCTCACCCCATTGACTAGTAATAAAGGTAGTAGGGATTTTTTACTCTAGGACTTAACCAAGTTGTAGTCTAAATGTTCTATGAAATCATTCTTCTCCGACGATTTTTTCTGGGGACATTTTTCCAAAATATGGCAAGAAATTGTTAGATCTGCATATTAGAGTGATTATTTGTGTATAATTTGAGTGCCCCGTGGGTTTTTCAGCATGTTGAATCCATTTCTACATTCAGAAACATATTTAAAACAACAAAAAATAATGATTTTGAGCATATTTATGTCGTCGGATCCCGACGAAAAAATCCATTTCATAGAACAGTTAGACAATGCCCTTAACCAATTTGCATCACTTTTTATTTTATTTACTGTGGTGAACAACTCTTATTCACACTAGGTCTTTGCACCCACACCACAATGAAAAAATTCAATCAAATCACTTAATAGTTTCATTCCTCATTCACTAAAGTTTATCAAAGAAGAGAAAATTCCTACTCTATAGCCATGGGAAAATTCATGAAGAAAAAAGTAGTCAGTAGGGTATTGATGCTAAATCCTATGACCTAAGGAGAATGTAATCTTTTCTAGGGAAAATTATGGATTTGAGAGTGTAGGTCATGAGTGATACCATGGAAAAAGTAGAAATAATGTGGCTAATTGATCATGATTTTGTTGATAATCATTTGTTTTTGGATTTATAGCCATTCATATATATGGACCAAGTTTCATCAGAGAATGGGGAAATTGCACATGTTTGGATGTTTGTGTTTGAGCCTCTATATAGTTCCACTTTGATGACCTTGTTATAACTTCTAAGCCTTAATAGCACAAGTGAATTTTCCCGATGCACTAAATTTTTTATCTATTAGGTTCATTAAAATTCCCTATAGTTAGACCATGGCTCTATAATTCATGCTCAAGATATTAAGGTACTCAAAGGATTGTCTATGAAGGGGAAGGATGTCATAAAAGTATTATAGGGAGTAGGGAAGCATGTAAAGACAATCAAGGGGGCAATTTTGCATGAGAAGGCATGGTACTAAGCACAAAGGTTGTGCAGTGAACATCCATTCGACCCAATATGAGAAAATTCCCCTACCAAATCATGAATTGGCATATCATGAGGAAGTATTATAAGGGATTGTGTTCCCTAGATACCTTATTAGATATAAAATTTTGTAGCAAGGGTGTATGACTTAGTTGGTGCACCTTCCTAATCAATGAGTTGATGCATATATGTGTGGATGTCTATGCCATGGGGGCTCATTTTATCTTTCGCTACCTTCTCCTAGCCTTATCCATGTTGAAATGGAAACCCCCATAGTGTTGATAGCATCAATATTCCTAGGATTAGAAAATTATTGTAGTATAGTATAAGCCCTGTAACATACCTGGCCACCCATAGGCGGGGGTACGCTACCTGCAAACTCGCCCTTGGGCTTCTTTATCTTACCAATACCTTTTTAAAATTTAAGGATGCATAAAAGAAAATAATTTAACAACATTCACAGTATTAGTCAACAAGCATGCATAGTCTAAAGATTCAATTAAACGATAATTAAATATACAACGGAAATACATTCATATACATGTAATTGATACCATAATAGAGAGCACTTCTCTTTATGAAAGATGAAACCAACTGGCTGCAGACCAAGGATGTTCCACCCAACCATAGACACTATTGTTCCAAATCTCAACAACAGTGTCACCCCTGAGCTACGGATATGAATCCACAAGGATGGTTCCAGAGTGTTACTTGGATTCCCAAACCAGTCAGTACTCAAGCTCTCACAGAAATCCAAGTACCTAGCTTGCACCACTTGAGAGAATGAACCTCTGCCCTTCTCTACCACACGGTCCCTCAGGAAGTCCTTCTCCTTAATTTGGGCTCCAGTGCAACTGGTCCAAAATCTCAATGTTGGAACTCTCAGGACTCGCAGCTATGAGAAATGTTGGACACAGGCCAATGCATATTAGACATGAAGGCCTCAATCATGGCTAGATCACACCATCAACCACTAAAGCCAACTATCTCATGGCTAATTCATTGGCAGTTCGGTTCCCTTTCCCAAGCCAAGATGCGGACAAGGATGGATCAATGAATGGGTAAGTGGGTGCATGAAAGTGTGTGAGGGAAAATGAATGATCGTACAGGGAATCAATGAACAATCCATCAGTCGAACCCCCCCATCATACCAAAGGCAGTTTTAAGTAAACTTGTGGGGAAATCAAGAACCTCCTGGCCTTCCCCAAGAAGCTCACATAATCAATCCCCTCCCTTAGGAAAAAAGGGTAATTAACATAGGAATAAACACTTAGCCCCTCAAGCCCCCTCTCTTGTGGAATCATATCCCCCTATAACTCTAGTCCTTATTTTTCTAGCAACCATCCATGTATTTATTATTAATAATGATAAAAACATTACATGTCTTGGAAACACTAGCCTTTAAATAATAGTTTGGGCACTCTAGCCTCTCATCATTGTAACAATACATTATTTAAAAATGGGGGTTCAAAACCTGGGGTGTTACATCCCCTCCCCCTTGTTTTGGCACTATGCACTATTCAAAATGTTGTGGATACTCTGCTTGCATGGCATCTTCATGCTCCCATGTAGCATCTTCAGGACCGTAGCAGGTCCACTGAACTTTTACCAGCTCTATAACTCGATTTTGGAGCATTTTGACTTTTATGTCCAATACCCACACTAGCTAAACCTAAAAATATCCCTCTGTCTCTACCTGAATCAGATGCCAATCAATAATATGGTTAGGATCATGCACATATTTCTTTAGTAAAGAGGCATGAAATACATTATGCACATTCATGGAAGCAGGCAATGAAAGCATGTATGCAACTACCCCTACTATGTCCAATATTTCAAATGGACCACAAAATATGGATGCCAGCTTTGTACAACTACCCAATTTCAAAGATCTTTTCTTGGGCTTCACTTTCAAAAGTACATGCTCCCCTACTTTAAATTCTCTAGATGTCTTGTTCTTGTCTGCATAAACTTTCTATCTATCCTGAGTTGCCTTTAAATTCTGCTTGATCTTGACCACCTGGTCTTCCATGTCCTTGAGAAACTCCAGCCAAGTACCACTCTATCTACTAGGTTGTCCCAGCTTACTGGAGTATCACATTTCCTACCGTACAAGGCTTCAAATGGGCTTATTCTCAATGAAGCTTGATACCCATTATTATATGCAAACTCAACCAAGTGTAAGTAATCTTCCAAATTAGATGGCTTATCCATCACATACATTCTCATCATGTCTTCAATTATTCGATTGGCTCTCTTTGTTTTCCCATCTGTCCGAGGATGACATTTTTTGCTAAATTTTAGATTTGTGCCAAATCCTTTAAACAATCCCCTCCAGAAATTGCAGGTAAACTTTATATCTTTGTCAAAGACAATTTTCCTAGGTATCCCATGCAACCTAGCAATTTCCTTCATGAAAATTTCTGCAATATTAGTCGTTGTATGTGTTGTTTTCACAGGCACAAAATGAGCAGCCTTTGTTAATTTGTCAACCACCACCATGATTGAATCATGTTGCTTATTCGTTCTGGGTAATCCTGTGATGAAATCCATGGTGATCACTTCCCATTTCTTCTCTAGAATTGGCAATGGCTGCAACAAACCCACTGGGTGCCTATGCTCATCCTTCACCTTCTCAAATTCCATACATCAAGCGATGTAATCAGCAACATCCTTCTTCACTCCCAGCCAAAAGAACTGTCTTCTTACTGCTGTAATTTTTTTCTAGTAACCGGGATGTCCAACATAAGGGACATCGTGCATTTCCTTCAGTACCAAATTCCTCATTTCTCCAGAACTAGGAACATAGATTCTATTTCTATGCATGATTATTACGTCTTCCTTTATCTCATACTCCTTTATTTTCTGTTGTACATCTCCTTGTTGTAAGTTTTCCTTTACCTGTAGGTAATTTTGGCCTGTAAAAAGACCATCTAAAATTCTTCTCTTCAAGTCTGACTGATGCATACTGATAGCAGTAGCATGCATGATATGCACTCTTCTACTAAGTGCATCAGCAACTTTATTCTCCTTTCCCTTGATATGCTTGATATCAAATTCATATTCACTTAAAAATT
>ML786165.1:20322-36507 GCA_009831015.1 Picea engelmannii | reverse complement strand
TAATCATCACCAAGATCAATATGTGCTTCTAATAATATACCAAGACAAGTATGCTACATCATCCATAAACAATGTGTCAACAATACTACTAACAAGTGCCTCCAACCATGTACCAAGTATGTACCAATCATGCATCAACTACTCATCAACTATGAATCAACAAGATGTACCAACATCATCAACTATACACCTCATCAACTCATCAACTACTTGTCTCAACCATGTACCCAACATGTACGTCAACCAAAAGCCCTCATCAATTTCATCATCCAAATTCGATTTGTAACTCTGTAACAGACTTGGTGTATATGATCACATACCTTAAAACCTTCCTTAACTTTAACAAAAAGAGACTAGCATTTTCATCAAACTTTACTTTAGTCTCACATGACTAATTTTGGATTAGTCAACAACCCTAACTTGCAATAATCATAACTATGTACCTGTAATGAATAAAGATCTGAAAATGGTGCACAATGTTCTTTAGTGTCTTTTATGCAATTCCTCCAGATTTCACTACTTGGAACCTCTTAGAAAAGGAGTTATAGCAAAAATGGCATACCTTGTTGAATTCTGGCTTATTCTAGAAAGCGAACTGTAGAGCGTTCCCCACACGAAATATTTTTTGTATGGATCTGAAAATGGTACACAAAATACTATAGACTGTACTATAACCAATACATTTTTTCTTACTGAATTTGTATCTATTATGAAGAAGTTATGACGTTTTTACCATAAACACTTGTTTTAGATTAGTTTCAGGACTAGCCACAAACCCTATTTTCCACGTAGTGTAACTCCAAAAATACAATGACCCACAAGCTAAATATTTTATCACAATTACTTGGATATGTTTCCTCAACAACCTCCAGATTTCGTGGTCTAAATCATTCTAGAAAAAAATTTATTGCGAAAATGGTGAGATGACCTGTAAATAACATACCTTTGAAAGCATCATCAAAATAATTTATCCTCCCTTGAATTTCGGCCTTCTTTACTTCACCTTCCCTCTGAAATTCTCCTTAGATATCCTTTGGTTACCTCAGTCAATTGTATATATTCAATATGCTCAAGTGTGATTAAATGAGAGACCCTTGCCTCTTATTTATACTTTTATGTAGCTTCCTCAAGGGGTTACCTTCTGACTATCTTAAACCACTTTCCTTATTTTAGGGCTAACCCACTTCTAACCACTTGTCCAATTAGTAATTTCTCCACTAAATTTATTATTTAAATAATTTCTTTTGTATTCACTTTTACTTGTAGTACACTCATCACTTCACTTTATTATTTAAATAATTTCTTCTTTGCAACCACTTTGACTACTTTGACCTTTTGGGGCTTCTATATGACTCATGAAGGTTCTCCAACTTTACATGGCCATAACTCTCTAACCGTGAGGAGTTATGTGACGTTGCACATACTATTGGAAATGACATGACATGTATTATCCATCTAGAATAGTCTTACCTTCAAATATATTAAAACTCATACCATTATACATCAAACAAACTTGGGTCCATTACCCAAACCTTTGTGCTATCGGAATTCACTACAAGACTTTCTTCAAGGGTTGACATCAATGAAAACCAACCCAAATAATAAAAAATATTCCCATTTGGCATTGATGGCAACACTCTGATGCAATACTGAATTCATATCACTCATGCTCCCCCTATGACCATCGCTCCCCTTGGAACCATGTCTCTGTGCTCTTTCTCCAAGAATTTACCTTTGCATTTGATAAATCTCTCCCACTTTGTCATCAATGAAAAAAGTATCTTTCCATCTAGGGATGCTCCCCATGACTGAACTCTTCCTGAAACTGATCTCCTAATCTGAACTGTCCTCTTTATGGTGCTTCCTCATGTAAATCTAAGACATATAAGATAAGCATTCAAAAGCATTCATTTTGGAGTAGAAATTACTCCGAGTCTTTGGAGAAGATACTCAAAGGCTTCCGTTGGAAGTGGTTTTGTAAAGATGTCTGCCACTTGTTCTTTTGTGCCCGCATATTCAACTCTGATGTTATTCTTTGCAGCTTGTTCTCGTAGAAAGTGATACTTTATTGGAATGTGCTTCATCTTGGAGTACATCACCGGGTTCTTTGAGATACCGATGGCACTTGTATTATCACAATAGATTGGAATGTGCTCATCATACTCAGACTGTATATATGTCAAAGTTTTTTTCATCCATAGAACTTGAGTACAACATCCTGTTGTTGCAATATACTTTGCTTCGGCTGTAGATAAAGATATTGATGATCGTTTCTTGCTTAGCCAAGATACTAAACATTCACCCAAGTAGAACGTTTCTCCACTGGTGCTTCGTCGGTAATCAATGCAACCTATCCAATATGCATCTGTGTAGGAAATAAGTGATAGATCCTTTCCTTTTGGATACCATAATCCAAACTCTTTTGTTCCTTTGAGATATTTGAAAATCCTCTTCAATGCTAATACATGTGATTCATTTGTTGTTGCTTGAATCATGCCACTTGTCCAACTTCCTGCATTACATCTAGTCTAGATGTTGTCACACATAGTAAGCTACCAATCATTGACCTGTATTGCCTCTGGTATGTAGACTTTGAATCATCATCTTTGCTCAACTTGCAACTGGTTTGCATAGGAGTGGTAACTGGTTTGCAATATTCCATTCCGAACCTCTTTAGTATTTATCTAATATAATTAGTTTGAGAAATAAAAAATCTTTGGTTTCTTTGACGTATCTGAAGACCCAGAAAGAAGGATAGTACTCCGAGTAATGACATTTCAAATTCATTTTGCATATTCTTTGAAAATTTCTGGCTTAACCTGTCATCAATACTTCTAAAAATAATATCATAAACATAAACTTCAATAAATAAAATACCATCTTGAGTTACCTTGATGTAGAGGTTGTTGTCTGCACTTAATTTTCTGAACCCTTCCTACTGTAGATATTTATCTAGTCTAGAGTACCATGCTCTAGGATCTTGTTTTAGACCATACAAGGCCTTCTTCAATTTGCACACGTAATCTATGTTCTCTGACAACTAAAATCCTTCTGGTTGTTCAATGTAGACTTCTTCTTCAAGTTCCCCATTCAGAAAAGATGATTTCACGTCCATCTAATACACTTTAATATTTTTGGAGCATGCATAAGCTAAAAGCAATCAGATTTCTTCCATTATGACAATTGGGGCAAATGTCTCTTCAAAGTCGATTCCTTCAACCTTTGTGTATCCTTTACATACCAATATAGCTTTGTTCCTTGTAACATGTCCATCTTCATTCAATTTATTTTTGAAAACCCACTTTGTGCCAATCACATTCTTATTCTTTGGTATTTGAACCAATTCTCAAGTGTCATTCTTCTCTATTTGATCCAATTTTGCATCCATGGCCTTATTCCAAAATTCATCCTTGCTGGCCTCTTCAAAACTGTTTGGTTCAATCGTAGATAAGAGTGCTAGGTGCAGTTGTTCTGGTGAATGGATTATTCTTTTAGTCTCAACTCTTACATCCTTGTTTCCGATAATTTGATCTAAAGGATGATTCTTTTGTACTCGTTTGCTAGGTGTCTTTGGAGGCACTTGTTGAACTTGCTCTTCTACTTCTACCTGATCTTCTTCATATTCTTGTTCTACTTCTTTTTCATATTTTGCTTCTTCTTCGTAAATTTGTTCCATTGATTCATTTTGTTCTTCCTTTGATTCTCGTCCAGCTGTTTCATCAATTGTTACATTGATGCTTTCCACGACTTTGTTCAATCTAAGATTGTAACACTTGTATGTTTTCCTTGTACTTGAGTAACCAACAGGTACTCTTTTTTCCACACGAGAGTCAAACTTTCCCATTCTTCCATCTTCTCTTTTGATGTAGAATTTGCTTCTAAATACGCTGAAGTGCTTCACATTTGTTGGTCTTCCTTTCCATAGCTCGTAGTGAATTTTGTCATTGTTGTTTATGAGAATTACTCTGTTTTGAATATGAACTGTTGTATGCACTAAATGTGTCCAAAAAAATATGTCAATTTGGAATCCATGCTCTCATCCACTGTCATATATCCTTCCAAACCTGCTAAGTTTTCTTACGAATCCATGTCTGTCCATACTGTCCAAGACTCTGCTACACAACTATCCATAATTTTGACTCATATGTCAATGTACTATCATGAAGTACTACTACAAATAATTTACCTATCATATTGTACTTCTGCTAACTGAATTCACTGAATTTGTCTACTCAAACTTTGCAAGCTACTCATAGGATGGTTCTCTGTTCTGTCTCAGCTACCGCATAGAATCCCCCTATCTATTATTCATATTATCTGGGAGTCTCTAAGCTGTATGGCTCAAAACAATTCATGCTCTAATGTGTATTCATCATCATCTTCATTGGTAGATTCATCATCTCTTTGAACTCTGACTTCTTTCTTTCTGTTTGTGGATTCATCTTTCACTACAATGCCTGGAAGTACAATCTCTTGAACCTGTTCCTTATTTACTTGTCCTTCTTTTCTTTCATTTATTTTCCAAACATTTCTGTATCTGACATCTTTCTTTTTCTCTGTAGATTTTTCGTCATCTCGTTTTATTGCCAATCTTGCGATCTCTGGGACCTAGTCTTTGTTCCCCTGTTCTTCATGTTTTCTTATCCATACTTTCTTATATCAGATATTAATGTTCTCTTTCGTGTAAGTATCGATCATGCTTATACAATCACTAGCTATGTGTCCATATTTATGACATTTGTAACATTCAATGTTACGTGGAGCCACATAGGCATTTTTTGCTTGAACATTTATTTTATAATTCCTGCAACCTACAACTTTATGTCCAAGATTAGTACAATAAAAACAATGACCATAAAAGAAATTTTCATACCTTGGAGTGAATGATCTTCTTTGTGGTGTAGTCCTTCTAAATTTCTTCCTTGACTAATCATGATTATGATTGAAGCTTCTTTGTGGCTTGAACATGGATGGTCTTATTGAAGATGTATCTTCAATAGTTGTCTTAGATTCTGGTTGACCATGATTCCTTCCTTTGAGTACTTCTATATAACTCTTTCTATTTTCTTCATTCTTATTTTCTAGCAACCTAGAGTGCTTCTCTTCATTCTCTATAACCGATGTAGATATTTTTGTCTCTTCAACGTTCTTGTTGAGCTTGATGATTTTACTTTTCAATGTGACAACTTCTTCTTCAAGCTTCTCAACCTCTTCTTCTTTCTTTATTATCTGAGACTTCATGGCTTCTTCTATTCTTTTCGCTTCTTCAAGATGGATTTTTAATGTGATTATTTCTTCTTTAACTCATTTCTCTTCTTGACCAAACTTTGCCTCAAGATGGTTTAGATCGTTAGTTCTTTCCTTAAGATGATCGGTAAATATATTTTCTCTCATTTCTGCTTCTTCCTTTTGTGATGCTATGTTGGCTTCCAAATAGTGCTTTTGATATTCAAGATTTTCTTCAATATTTATGGCTTCTTCTAGCTGAGTTCTTAAGTTCTCGATGACCTGTTGGGCTTATTCAAGAATGTGAACACTTTCCTTTTGTTTCATCAATTCTTTCTTGAGTGATTTGTTTTCTTCTCTTGCTTTTCTTAGTTCATCTAAAGCACTAATCAATTCTGCTTCATAATTGTCTTTTTTTTCAATTAGTTTTTATGTGTCATTTCCTTCATGGCATTTTATTTCAAGATGTTCACGTTTTTCACAATTAAAAAAAAACAACATACCTATGTTGATTATGTAATCTTCATCTTCTAAATCTATTTGACATGGTGAACATATTTCTTCTTGATCTGTACCTTCATCTTCTTTGGCATTTTCTGAATCTGTGATGGGTAAAGAATATATGTCATGTAACTTATCCCAAAGTTCTTTGGCTGATGAACATTTACCAACCTTTTCTCTTACTGGATTAGGTAATCCTTCCCAGATGAAATCCATTGTTGTTTTGTTATTCTTATTCAGTTCCTTCTTGGTTGCAGTATTTTCCCTTTTTGAACTATCATATCCTGTAACGACTGATAGCCAAATATAATACCCCTGTGCCTGTAAAACTACTTTTGTCCTTCCACTCCACATATCATACTTTAAACCATTCCGACCATTGAACAATGATACTCCATTCTCAAAATAATCCATGATCTCCTTCCAGTGGTTAAACTGTTTCCTAAAGGAACTAGCTCTGATACCAATTGTTGGATTATTGAGAGGTGGGGTGAATCAGTAATAGAGAAATCTAATCCTTTTTAACCATAAAATGCAAGTGTTATATCAATGTAGCATTATCATCCAATAGTTGCAGAGTAAATAAACAATGAACAAATGATAAACCATACACATACACATTACACCAATGTTTTTACGTGGAAACCCAAAGAGGGATAAAACCATGGAATGTTTTTTCTTATATGTCTTTAAGAATTACATTGATTAGAATCACCAACTTCCTTTGTTCTCCAACTACAACTGGAACGAGACTCCAACCCCCTAGTTTCTTAGGCTACAACCTGAGGGAAGCTCTAACTCCCCAATTCTCTGGCTACAACAAAAATGAGGCTACAACCCCCTATGTTCTCCAGCTACAACCGAAAGGTGGCTATAACCACTTGTCCTTGCCCCATCCAACCGCCCTGAAATAGAAGTAGAATGATGGAACCATTGTCACACTATCACTGTGAGATATACTGTTGTAAACCTGTACCAATCAACATGAACCAAACAACTTGTAACAACCTATACCAATAACATGTTCCAACATGTACCATACATCAACCTGTACCTCAATCTGTACCATAAACAAATGCATCAACCATGCACCAAACTTGTACAAATAACCTGTCACAATAACCTGTCCAAAAAACCTATCACAACAACCTGTCTCATCAATATTATCAACCAAATCAGATCTACTCACCAAGATCAATCACCAAGACAACTCTCAACCATATGCACAATATCACCAAGATGTGCATCAATCAAGCATAACACAACAACTCATAATCATCACCAAGATCAATATGTGCTTCTAATAATATACCAAGACAAGTATGCTACATCATCCATAAACCATGTGTCAACAATACTACTAACAAGTCTCTCCAACCATGTACCAAGTATGTATCAATCATGCATCAACTACTCATCAACTATAACTCATCAAGATGTACCAACAACATCAACTATACACCTCATGTATGTGCCAACTCATCAACTACTTGTCTCAACCATGTACCCAACATGTACCTCAACCAAAAGACCCCATCAATTTCATCATCCAAATCTAATTTGTAACTCTGTAATAGACTTGGTGTATATGATCACATACCTTATAACCTTCCTTAACTTTAACAACAAGAGTCTAACATTTTCATCAAACTTTACTTTAGTCTCACATGACTAATTTTGGATTAGTCAACAACCCTAACTTGCAATAATCATAACTATGTACTTGTAATCAATAAAGATTTGAAAATGGTACACAATGTTCTTCAGTGCCGTTTATGCAATTCCTCCAGATTTCACTTCTTGAAACTTCTTAGAAAATGAGTTATAGAAAAAATGACATACCTTGTTGAATTCTGGCTTATTCTAGAGAACAAAATTGTAGAGCATTCCCCGTAAAGAATATTTGTTGTATGGATCTGAAAATGATACACATAATACTACAGACTGTACTCTAACCAATAAATTTGGTCTTACTGAATTTTTATCTATTATGAAGAAGTTAAGACGTTTTTACCAGAACCACCTATTTTAGACTAGTTTCAGGACTAGCAACAAACCCTATTTTCCAAAAATACATCGATCCACAAGCTAAAAGTTTTATCACAACTACTTGGAAATGTTTCCTCAACGGCCTCCAGATTTCGCGGTCTGAATCATTTTAGAAAAAATGTTATTGCGAAAATGGTGAGATGACCTCTAAATAACATACCTTAGAAAACATTATCAAAAGAATTTATCCTCCCTTGAATTTCAACCTTCTTTACTTCACCTTCCCTATGGAATTCACATTAGATATCCTTTGGTTACCTCAGTCACTTGTAGATATTCAATATGCTCAAGTGTGATTAAATGAGATACCCTTGCTTCTTATTTATAATTTTATGTAGCTTCCTCAAGGGGTTACCTTCTAACCATCTTAAACCACTTTCCTTATTTTAGGGCTAACCCACTTCTAACCACTTGTCCACTTAGTAATTTCTCCATTAACTTTATTATTTAAATATTTTCTTTTGTATCCACTTTTACTTGTAGTACACTCATCACTTCACTTTATTATTTAAATAATTTTTTTTGCAACCACTTTGACTACTTTGACCTTTTGGGGCTTTTAGATGACTCATGAAGGTTCTCCAACTTCACATGGCCATTACTCTCTAACCGTGAGGAGTTATGTGACGTTCCACATACCACCGGAAATGGAATGACTTGTACTATCCATCTAGAATATTATTACCTTGAAATATATTAAAACACATACCATTATACATGAAACAAACTTAGGTCCATTACCCAAACATTTGTGCTACCAGAATTCGCTACCAGACTTTCTTCAAGGGTTGACATAAATGACAACCAACCCAAATAGTAATAATAATAATATATATATATATATATGCTTCTAAATATTGGTGAGCACAAAATTGTCTGAAGGTCTAGAAGATTCTCTCTTACATGGTATTAATCAAGTATAGTGTAAAATTTGTATGCTCTTTGAAAACCCTCTACATGGCTATATAAGGTCTTGTGCTAAATATTCAATTTACACCATAACCTATCACTAATATAGATGGAGGGGTGGTGCAATAATGGTGGTAGATTCAATCTCTCTTGGTGGAGAAACCATTAATTTCACTTCATATTCAACTTCTTTCATTGTTTTGTTAAGTTATGGTGCATTGGCTAGAAAATCATTGAAACATGGGGAATGATGGTTTGGATCCTCACCATCACCATAAATAGCCTTACTTGCAATGACATGAAACCAACTAGAATTCCAAGTAGTGGAATTTATGAGAGATATGGTAGGTGTATGGTTGGTTCTTAACCACAAGGGAGTTGGTGATTTCAATGGAATAAAAGGGACCTCACAAATGAGGGGCTTTACAACTCTAGATTTCATTTGGGGGTTGTCACCTTGTAGGAAGCTCTAAAATATTCCATGCACTACTTCAACTATTGTCCCAAAAAAGTAGCATCATATGGGATCATCCTCCCAAAAATTTGAGGTAGTGCACTACACAATTTGGGAGTATCACTTGTAGAACCTTACATAATGGTGCTAGTGTTTGAATCAAGACTTGACTCCAACCCTTCCTTTTTCTCTGCACCTCCTCCTAGATACTATTTTATTTTCTTTCACTTGACTTGAAGGATGTTTCAACACATTGGAAAAAATATAAATCATGCCTACAACTAAGTCAAACTCATGAACCTCCATGTAAGAGAAACATTCCTTATCTAACACCTACTTATTGAGGTAAAATGAAAATGATGAAACTCTTAACTTTTTTTTTTTGTATGACTCTACGGAACACATATATGTTATCTATGTTAGTTTTATACTATGCCTTCCTCCATGCATGTCTATTAGGTTCTTAGGCAATCAGATGGTAGCATTTGTAACTAAAATAATCAAAACTCACCACTTGGGAAAATATGCATCATTAAGAGATAATGTTTTGGGTAACCTTATGGACCCTTTGGGCTTGTAACACCCCAGGTTTTGAACCCCCATTTTTAAATAATGTATTGTTACAATGCTAAGAGGCCAGAGTGCCCAAACAATTATTAAAAGGCCAGTGTGCCCAAGACATGTAATGTTTTTATCATTATTAATAATATATACATGGATGGCTGCTAGACAGACAAGGACTAGAGTTATAGGGGGCTATGATTCCACAAGAGAGGGGGATTGAGGGGCTAAGTATTTATTCCTATGTTAATTACCCTTTTTTCCTAAGGGAGGGGATCGCTTACGTGAGCTTCTTGGGAAGGCCAGGAGGTTCTTGATTTCCCCGCGAGGTTACTTAAACCCACCTCTGGTCTGATGGGGGGGTTCGACTGATGGTTTGTTCGCTGATTCCTGTATGATCATTCATTTTCCCTCACGCACTTTCATGCACCCACTTACCCATTCATTGATCCATCCTCGTCCGCATCTTGTCTTGGGAAAGGGAACCGAACTGCCAAAGAATTAGCCATGAGGTAGTTGGTTGTAGTGGTCACTGGTGTGATCCAGCCGTGATTGAGGCCTGAATGTCTAAGATGCATTGGCCTGTGTCCAACATTTCTCACAACTGCGAGTACTGAGAGTTCCAGCATTGAGATTCTGGACCAGTTGCGCTGGAGCCCAAATTAAGGAGAAGGATTGCCTTAGGGACTGCGTGGAAAAGAAGGGTGGAGGTTCGTTCTCTCAGGTGGTGCAATATGGGTAGAAGAGAGCTGGGTACTTGGATTGCTGTGAGAGATGGGAATCCTATGAGAGCTTGAGTGCTAATTGGTTTGGGAAGCCAAGTAACACTCTGGAACCGTACTTGTGGATTCATAGCCCTGGCTCGAGGGTGAC
The DNA here is from genome assembly GCA_009831015.1 of Picea engelmannii. Lineage (NCBI taxonomy): Eukaryota > Viridiplantae > Streptophyta > Pinopsida > Pinales > Pinaceae > Picea > Picea engelmannii. The sequence goes on along the minus strand of ML786165.1, from coordinate 25,934 downwards.
ACTACTGTTGAGATTTGGAACAGTAGTGTCTACAGTTGGGTGGAACTTCCTTGGTCTGTAGCCAGTTGGTGTCATCTTTCATAAAGATAAGTACTCTATGTTATGATATCGATTACATGTATATGAATGTATTTCCATTGTATATTTAATTATCATTTAATTGAATCTTTAGACTATGCATGCTTGCTGACTACTACTGTGCATGTTGTTAAAGTCTTTTCTTTTATGCATCCTTATATTTTAAAAAGGTATCGGTAAGAGAAAGAAGCCCAAGGGCGGGCTTGCAGGTAGCGTACCCCGTCCTGTGGGTGGATGTGTATGTTACAGTTTGGTATCGCAGCTTCTGGTTGAAACATCGGGCTGGTATGGGATGGTTCTGTTGGTCAGAGTCTCGAGGTCGAGATCGAATTCTGACCATGGAGTTGAAAATATTAGGAGGAATGGTGTTTCATAATCTACGTAGGATATAGAATGTCTGAGACTTGTGTAAGGGGTTCGAAGGATCGTGACCGTCCTCTTCGAATTCACGAGAGATCTCCACTGTAGGATTGGGAGAGATCCAGGATAGTTGGATCAGAGGACAGGTGAATAGGGGTTGTCCGATGAAAAGGAAGCAAGCGTTAAGGTCACAACCATCGGATCCCATGGGAGAGGGAGATCAACAGATAGGAGGCATTGTGGGGAACCAAGTTGCACGGGAGATAATTTCCCAAGGCGGTCCTGCAATCCAAACCACGGTTTCCCCAAGGGGTTACGTGTCAACATCAAGAGATTTGCGGGGTGAAAAGCGGGTTACTCCAAACCGTCGACGTGTGCCCCCACAAATTGAAAGGCATGCAATGATGTGGCATGTTAAGGATTGAACATCGAAGCTCCGTATAGTTGAAGTAGATCCTGACTGTCGATCACCAAGAGGTACATGTCAGCAGATCAGTAACTCCGGAGAAATATGTTCGAGAGGTTTTCAGTTGAGATATGAAACTCCCAAATCCCGGAGAGCCGGAGAGTTGAATTAGATCTCATGTGTCGGATCGTCCAAAGTAAAGCTCAAGCATCAGATCGCTCGAGGTGAATCTGGGCCACCTGATCTAGAAGAGACGTGGCATAAATCTGTGGATTTCAGGTGAAGACCCGAAGTAAGCCTCAACCATCTGATTCAAGAGGACACGTGGTAGAATCCTGTGTACTTCGAGGAGGTTTTGAAATTTTATATTTCCGAAACCCAAAGACCCGAAAGGATCTTAGCCATTGATCTGCCAAGAGCCAAGCTTCATCAGATCCATGGCTTTGGATAAAATCCAGTGGGGACAGATAAGTTTGAAATTTGAGATTTCCGAAGTCCGAAGACCCGAAGTAAGCCTCAACCGTCAGATTAAGGAGGGCATGTGGTGAAGATCCGTGGAATTCTGGTGAAGACCCGAAGTGAATCTTATTCGTTCGATCCAGGAGGACACATGGCGACAGATTGGCTAGTTCGGGAATGCGGAGTTCGGGAGAATTGGAAGTGTGCTAGTATGGAAACTCCCGAAGTCCCGAAGCCCGAAGAGCCAAAGTGATGGGGCTCGATGACATCACTAGGAGGTGATGTGGACCCCAAAATTTCTGAAGTGATGTGGCTTGAAGGTCACCTGGGATGACGTGCACACATGGAATGTGTGCCATGTGTCAGTAATTTTTGAGCATTTAGAGTATTGAAAAGTTAGTTAGAACATGACACATGTCACCTGCCTGATTGGGCCATGTGTCCTCTTCCAGTATCTCACCACGTGGCGATAGATCGTGCAGTCCGGAGACTAGGCACTCTAGTGGGGAAATATGTGACAAGTTGTGTTGGGTCAAAAGCTCCTGAAGGCCAGAGTACATATCGACCATTGATTCCAGAAGACACACATCGAAGGATCATCGACTTCAGGTGAAAACACTTTAGGAGAATGTGTAAGAGGAAATTTTGAAACTTCTGAAACCCAAAGAGTCGAAGCGATTCACAACCGTTGATTTGTGGAAGGACACTCGTCGAAAGATCATGAACTCCGGGTAAAAGTTTCGAAGTTCTGAAGCTTTGGGAAAGTGCTTTTTTAGCTAAGCGCAGGGTCGTGGACATGGTCATATGAAGATTGAGAGCTGAGGGAAGGAGGGCTAAGGGCCGAATTGGTTGTCTTCGAGACAAAAAAGTGCTAAGGAAGGATCTAGCCGTGGTTTCTAGCCATGGTCACCTGGGAAGGTGGTTTGAAGGAAGCGCCTGTGCAGGATGAGATTCTGTGTCGGCCAAGGATAATAGGAAACTGTTATTTTTGGAGAATGGGGATATGATCTCCATGAACAAAAAAAGAAAGGGACCTGTAGCATGGTTTGGCAATTTTGTTTATCATATGCATAATTCTAACAAAATGGCCACTTGCACATTTTGCAGAATTAAGGGGTTTAAACACATCAACTTAGGATGCGTATTGAGGAAATGGAAGAAGGTGAGGGAGCCTCCAGTCATGATAAGGAGGCCGAAGTCCAGAATACCAGAGTTGGTAATGCAGAGACAGAGTCCAATGGACGCAAGGGAAAAGGAGAGCAGGAAACATTACTAGAAATGGTAAGAAGCCTGAAGATGGAAGTGCAAAGCTACAAAGCAGAAAATGAGAGACTGATGAGAGAGAAAAGTTAGATAAATGCTCGAGTGTTTCAGAGATTAAATTAGTTGCAGAGACAAACGAAGAAGGGATCAAACTCAATATAAGAGGAAGAAGGGAGGTGCCATGAAAGAAGGAATGATCATGGAAGAGTTGGTTATTCCAGAAGTGCTAGCAGAGCTCATGTATACCACTCACCTTCTTAATCAGATAGAAGGTTTTATGCATCAGACGATCTCATAAGAAGTCTATAGGTGTCTCCTGTCAGACACCAAATAAGGAAGAAAGAGGTAGATAGTTTTCAAGGAGAGCTAAGGAAGCTCAATAAACCTTCCTTCGATGGTGAAAGAGAAAGGGAAGATGATGCTGAAGCATGGTTGCTTGGAATCCAGAGATATTTTTAGTTGCATAACTATTCATCCAACCTGGAAGCCAAGATTTCCACCTACCATTTACACAGGAATGCTGCAATGTGGTGGGACCAACTGAAGCAAGTGGAACATGTTAATGAAAGTAGGATCACTTGGAAGCAGTTCAAGAAGTAATTCCAGAGGGAGTACCTCTCAGATCATTTCTATGACAAGAAAATGCAGGAGTTATTTGAACTCAGGTTGGGAAGCATGACTATGGTAGAGTATGAGAAGAAGTTCTTGGGATTGTTATAGTATGTCAGGTTCATTGGTGATGAGAAAGTGAAAATACAATACCTTGACTGAGGCCATCAAGAAGGCTAATTACATGTATGAGAAAGTCCAGGGAAGAGAATCCCTACAGAAATATTGGAAGGACAAGAAAAATGAAAAGTTTGATCAGAGGAGGAAAGGATTCAAACCTCCCTTCAATAGGAATGAGCCTAATAGAAATCATCAAGATTAGTATGCTAAGGGGGATTTCAATAAATAATATTCCTTGGGAAAAAGGGGAAGACCACCAATCTAATGATGGGGATGCAAGGAAGATCACCTATACAAGGATTACCCACACAAAAAAAGATAGACTGAAGACTGTGCACAACATACAAGAGGCTACAAGATTCAAAGATATGGGAAGACTCTATGCAGCTTTAGATGATCGACAAGCAGAGTACCAATACCATATGATCGAGGTGGAAGGTAAGATCATAAATAAACCTGTTGCTATTTTGATTGATTCAGGAAAAATTCATTGCTTCATTGATCCTAAGATAGTGGATAGATTACATTTGGAGAAGAGTAAACTTGGAAAATCAAGTTTGGTTCAATTAGCCACTGGAACCAAAAGAAGAATCCATGATATGGTCAGAAGTTGTTCCATAAGTCTTAATGGCATGAATACTAGTATTGATATAAATATCATACCATTGGGGTCTTATGATATTCTGATTGGAATGGATTAGTTAGACAAACATCATGCTGTCCTAGATTGTCATAACAAGACATTTACATGTCTTGATGGAAATAGAAAGCAGAGCACTGCGAAAGGAATTCCAAGACCCATCTCTATAAGGGAGATTTAAGCCTTACAACTAAAAATATTTTTTAGGAAAGGATGTCAATTGCATGCAGCTCACGTGGAAGATCTAGATAATACGAATGGGCCGAGCCTCGAAGATTTCTCGGTACTACATGAATTTGAAGATGATTTCCAAGAAATACCCTGATTGCCACCAAGAAGGGAGATATATTTCTCAATTTATTTAGTTCTAGGAGCTTCCCCAGTGTCAAAAACACCTTACAGAATGAGTACACCAGAGTTAAAAGAATTAAAAATGCAGTTGGAGGAATTGTTGAATAAAGGGTACATACGTCCAAGTGTTTCACCTTGGGGAGCGCCAGTACTTTTCGTCAAAAAGAAAGATGGAACCTTGAGGCTGTGTATTGATTTTAGACAGTTGAACAAGTACACTATAAATAACAAGTATCCTCTACCCCGAATTGATGACCTCTTTGATCAAATAAGAGGAACAAAGATATTCTCAAAGATTGACCTGAGGGCAGGATACCATCAGGTAGAATCAAGGAAAAAGACATTCATAAGACAACCTTTAGGACTAGATATGAGAATTATGAATTTGTAGTGGTGCCATTTGGACTGACCAATGCACTAGATGTCTTCATGTGCTTAATGAATAGCATATTCAGAAATTATTTGGATAAGTTTGTCATAGTATTCCTGGATGACATACTTATCTATTCTAAGTCTAAAGAGGAGCATGAACATCACTTAAGACTGACATTGCAAGTACTGAGAGAACATCAGTTGTATGCCAAGTTGAGTGAGTGTTCTTTTTATCAAAAGAAGATCCATTACTTGGGACACATTATTTCAGAGCAAGGCATAATAGTATATCCAGAGAAGATCGAAGCCATTAGAGGATGGCCAACACCCAGAAATGTGTCAGACATCAGATATTCTATGGGATTAGCTGGCTACTACAAAAGGTTCATAGTAGGGTTCTCTAAGATTTCTCATCCCATCACTTCTTTGCAAAAGAAGGGAACTAAATTTGAATGGACACTCAAGTGTGAAAATAATTTTAATCTGTTGAAGGAATTACTTACTAGTGCACCTGTGTTAAAGATTACTGACCCAAATGAAAGTTTTGTGGTTTGTACAAACACATGTAAGGAAGGACTTGGGGGAGTCCTCACGCAAAATGGACATGTCATTGGATATGAGTCCAAAAATCTTAAGGAACATGAGAGGAACTATGCCACCCATGATTTGGAACTTGCTGCCATTTTTCACGCCTTGAGGATGTGGAGGAATTATCTCATGGGGAAGAAATTAGAATTAAGGAAAAACCACATTGGCCTGAAGTATCTTTTTGAACAACCGAACTTGAATGTTAGGCAAAAAAGATAGCTGGAATTTTTAAGTGAATATGAATTTGATATCAAGCATATCAAGGGAAAGGAGAATAAAGTTGCTGATGCACTTAGTAGAAGAGTGCATATCATGCATGCTACTGCTATCAGTATGCATCAGTCAGACTTGAAGAGAAGAATTTTA
>ML786165.1:0-20272 GCA_009831015.1 Picea engelmannii | reverse complement strand
AATCAAGTATAGTGTAAAATTTGTATGCTCTTTGAAAACCCTCTACATGGCTATATAAGGTCTTGTGCTAAATATTCAATTTACACCATAACCTATCACTAATATAGATGGAGGGGTGGTGCAATAATGGTGGTAGATTCAATATCTCTTGGTGGAGAAACCATTAATTTCACTTCATATTCAACTTCTTCCATTGTTTTGTTAAGTTATGGTGCATTGGCTAGAAAATCATTGAAACATGGGGAATGATGGTTTGGATCCTCACCATCACCATAAATAGCCTTACTTGCAATGACATGCAACCAACTAGAATTCCAAGTAGTGGAATTTATGAGAGATATGGTAGGTGTATGGTTGGTGCTTAACCACAAGGGAGCTGGTGATTTCAATGGAATAAAAGGGACCTCACAAATGAGGGGCTTTACAACTCTAGATTTCATTTGGGGGTTGTCACCTTGTAGGAAGCTCTAAAATATTCCATGCACTACTTCAAATATTGTCCCAAAAAAGTAGCATCATATGGGATCAGCCTCCCAAAAATTTGAGGTAGTGCGCTACACAATTTGGGAGTATCACTTGTAGAACCTTACATAATGGTGCTAGTGTTTGAATCAAGACTGGACTCAAACCCTTCCTTTTTCTCTGCACCTCCTCCTAGATACTATTTTATTTTCTTTCACTTGACTTGAAGGATGTTTCAACACATTGGAAAAAATATAAATCATGCCTACAACTAAGTCATACTCATGAACCTCCATGTAAGAGAAACATTCCTTATCTAACACCTACTTATTGAGGTAAAATGAAAATGATGAAACTCTTAACTTTTTTTTTTGTATGACTCTAGGGAACACATATATGTTATCTATGTTAGTGTTATACTATGTCTCCCTCCATGCATGTCTATTAGGTTCTTAGGCACTCAGATGGTAGCATTTGTAACTAAAATAATCAAATCTTACCACTTGGGAAAATATGCATCATTAAGAGATAATGTTTTGGGTAACCTTATGGACTCTTTGGGCTTGTAACACCCCAGGTTTTGAACCCCCATTTTTAAATAATGTATTGTTACAATGCTAAGAGGCCAGAGTGCCCAAACAATTATTAAAAGGCCAGTGTGCCCAAGACATGTAATTTTTTTATCATTATTAATAATATATACATGGATGGATGCTAGACAGACAAGGACTAGAGTTATAGGGGGGTATGATTCCACAAGAGAGGGGGATTGAGGGGCTAAGTATTTATTCCTATGTTAATTACCATTTTTGCCTAAGGGAGGGGATCGGTTACGTGAGCTTCTTGGGAAGGCCAGGAGGTTCTTGATTTCCCCGCGAGGTTACTTAAACCCACCTCTAGTCTGATGGGGGGGTTTGACTGATGGTTTGTTCGCTGATTCCTGTATGATCATTCATTTTCCCTCACGCACTTTCATGCACCCACTTACCCATTCATTGATCCATCCTCGTCCGCGTCTTGGCTTGGGAAAGGGAACCGAACCGTTAAAGAATTAGCCATGAGATAGTTGGTTGTAGTGGTCACTGGTGTGATCCAGCCGTGATTGAGGCTTGAATGTCTAAGATGCATTGGCCTGTGTCCAACATTTCTCACACCTGCGATTCCTGAGAGTTCCAGCATTGAGATTCTGGACCAGTTGCGCTGGAGCCCAAATTAAGGAGAAGGATTGCCTTAGGGACTCCGTGGCAAAGAAGGGTGGAAGTTCGTTCTCTCGGGTGGTGCAATATGGGTAGAAGAGAGCTGGGTACTTGGATTGCTGTGAGAGATGGGAATCCTGTGAGAGATTGAGTGCTAATTGGTTTGGGAAGCCAAGTAACACTCTGGAACTGTACTTGTGGATTCATATCCCTGGCTCGAGGGTGACGCTACTGTTGAGATTTGGAATAGTAGTGTCTATAGTTGGGTGGAACTTCCTTGGTCTGCATCCAGTTGGTGTCATCTTTCATAAAGATAAGTACTCTATGTTATGGTATCGATTACATGTATATGAATGTATTTCCATTGTATATTTAATTATCGTTTAATTGAATCTTTAGACTATGCATGCTTGCTGACTACTACTGTGCATGTTGTTAAAGTCTTTTCTTTTATGCATCCTTATATTTTAAAAAGGTATTGGTAAGAGAAATAATCCCAAGGGCGGGCTTGCAGGTAGCGTACCCCGGCCTGTGGGTGGCTGGGTATGTTACAGTTTGGTATCAGAGCTTCTGGTTGAAACATCGGGTCAGTATGGGTCGATTTTGTTGGCAAGAGTCTCGGGGTCGAGATCAAATTCTGACCATGGAGTTGAAAAGATCAGGAGGAATGGTGTTTCATAATCTACATAGGATATAGAACGTCAGAGACTTGTGTAAGGGGTTCGAAGGATTGTGACCATCCTCTTCGAATTCAGGAGAGATCTCCACTGTAGGATCGGGAGAGATCCAAGATAGTTGGATCAGAGGACAGGTGAATAGGGGTCGTCCGATGAAAAGGAAGCAAGCGTTAAGGTCACAACCATCGGATCCCATGGGAGAGGAGTATCAACGGATAAGAGGCATTGTGGGGAACCGAGTTGCACGAGAGATAATTTCCCAAGGCGGTTCCGCAATCCAAACCATGGTTTCCCCAAGGGGTTACGTGTCAACATTAGGAGATTTACGGGGCGAAAAGCGGGTTACTCCAAACCGTCGATGTGTGCCCCCACAAATTGAAAGGCATGCAGTGATGTGACATGTTAGGGATTGAACATCGAAGCTCCATATAGCTGAAGTAGATCCTGACCGTCGATCACCAAGAGGTACATGTCAACAGATCAGTAACTCCGGAGAAATATGTTCAAGAGGTTTTCAGTTGAGATATGAAACTCCAAAATCCCAGAGAGCCGGAGAGCTGAAGCAGATCTCATGTGTTGGATCGTCCAAAGTAAATCTCAAGCGTCGGATCGCTCGAGGTGAATCTGGGCCAACTGATCCAGAAGAGACATGGCATAAATATGTGGATTTCAGGTGAAGACCCGAAGTAAGCCTCAACCGTCTGATTCAAGAGGACAAGTGGTAGAATCCTGTGTACTTCAAGGAGGTTTTGAAATTTGATATTTCTGAAACCCGAAGACCCGAAAGGATCTTAGCCATTGATCTGCCAAGAGCCAAGATTCACCATATCCATGGCTTCAAATAAAAGCCAGTGGGGACAGATAAGTTTGAAATTTGAGATTTCCGAAGTCCGAAGACCCGAAGTAAGCCTCAATCGTCAGATTAAGGAGGGCACGCGGTGAAGATCCGTGGAATCTGGGTGAAGACCCAAAGTGAATCTTATTCGTTCGATCCAGGAGAACACATGGCGACAGATTGGCTAGTTCGAGAATGCGAAGTTTAGGAGAATTGGAAGTGTGCTAGTATGGAAAATCCCGAAGTCCCGAAGCCCAAAGAGCCGAAGTGATGGGGCTCAATGACGTCACCAGGAGGTGATGTGGACCCCAAAATTTCTGAAGTGATGTGGCTTGCAGATGTCACCTGGGATGACATGGACACATGGAATGTGTGCCATGTGTCAATAATTTTTGAGCATTTAGAGTATTGAAAAGTTAGTTAGAACATGACACGTGTCACCTGCCTAATTGGGCCACGTGTCCTCTTCCAGTATCTCACCACGTGGCGATAGATTGTGTAGTCCGAAGACTAGGCACTCTAGTGGGGAAAGATGTTACAGGTTGCATTGGGTCGAAAACTCCCAAAGGCCGGAGTACATATCGACCATTGATTCCAGAAGACACACGTCGAAGGATCGTCGACTTCGGGTGAAAGAACTTTGGGAGAACGTGTAAGAGGAAAGTTTGAAACTTCTAAAACCCAAAGAGCCGAAGCGATTCACAGCCGTTGATTTGTGGAAGGGCACCCGTCGAAAGATCATGGACTCTGGGTAAAAGCATTCCGGGAAGAGGCAAGCGAGGAAAGTTGAGACTCCCAAAGTGTGAAGTTCCAAAGTAGATATTGACCGTTGATTGTGAAAGAGGACAAGGACCGTTGATCTGGTCTTGGCTGAAAGTTTTAAAGTCCTGAAGCTCTGGACAAGTGCTTTTTCAGCTAAGTGCAGGTTCGTGGCCATGGTCATATGAAGATTGAGAGCTGAGGGAAGGAGGGATAAGGGCCAAATTGGTTGTCTTTGAGACAAAAAAGTGCTAAGGAAGGATCTAGCCGTGGTCACCTGGGAAGGTGGTTTGAAGGAAGCGCCTGTGCAGGATGAGATTCTGTGTCAGCCAAGGATAACAGGAAACTATTATTTTTGGAGAATGGGGATATGATCTCCATGAACAAAAAAAGAAAGAGACCTGTAGCATGGTTTGGAAATTTTGTTTATCATATGCATAATTCTAACAAAATGGCCGCTTGCACATTTTGCAGAATTAAGGGGTTTAAACACATCAACTTAGGATGCGTATTGAGGAAATGGAAGAAGGTGAGGGAGCCTCTAGTCATGATAAGGAGGCTGAAGGCTAGAATACCAGAGTTGGTAATGCAGAGACAGAGTCCAATGGACGCAAGGGAAAAGGAGAGCAGGAAACGTTACTAGAAACAGTAAGAATCCTGAAGATGGAAGTGCAAAGCTACAAAGCAGAAAACGAGAGACTGATGAGAGAGAAAATTTAGATAAATGCTCAAGTGTTGCAGAGATTAAATCAGTTGCAGAGACAAACGAAGAAGGGATCAAACTCAATACAAGAGGAAGAAGGCAGGTGCCATGAAAGAAGGAATGATCATGGAAGAGCTGGTTATTCCAGAAGTGCTAGCAGAGCTCATGTACACCACTCACCTCCTTACTCAGAAAGAAGGTTTTATGCATTAGAAAATCTCATAAGAAGTCCATAGGTGTCTCTTGTCAGACACCAAATAAGGAAGCAAGAGGTATATAGTTTTCAAGGAGAGCTGAGGAAGCTCAAGAAACCTTCCTTCGATGGTGAAAGAGAAAGGGAAGATGATGCTGAAGCATGGTTGCTTGGACTCCAAAGATATTTTCAGTTGCATAGCTATTCATCCAACTTGGAAGCCAGGATTTCCACCTACCATTTACACAGGAAAGCGGCAATGTGGTGGGACCAACTGAAGCAAGTGGAACATGTTAATGAAAGTAGGATCACTTGGAAGCAGTTCAAGAAGTAATTCCAGAGGGAGTACCTCTCAGAGCATTTCTATGACAAGAAAATGCAGGAGTTATTTGAACTCAGGTAGGGAAGCATGACTATGGTAGAGTACAAGAAGAAGTTCTTAGGATTGTTATAGTATGTCTGGTTCATTGGTGATGAGAAAGTGAAAATATAGAGATTTCTAGGTGGATTGCCAACCTATTATAAGGAAACGATGAAGTATGAAGAACCCAATACCTTGTCTGAGGCCATCAAGAAGGATAAATACATGTATGAGAAAGTCCAGGGAAGAGAATCCCTGCAGAAATATTGGAAGGACAAGAAAAATGAAAAGTCTGATCAGAGGAGGAAAGGATTCAAACCTCCCTTCAATAGGAATGAGCCTAATAGAAATCATCAAGATCAGTATGCTAAGGGGGATTTCAAGAAATAATATTCCTTGGGAAAAGGGGAAGACCACCAATCTAATGATGGGGATGCAAGGAAGATCACCTATAAAAGGATTGCCCACACAAAAAAGATAGAGTGAAGACTGTGCACAACATCCAAGAGGATACAACCTTCGAAGATATGGGAAGACTCTATGTAGCTTTAGATGATCGACAAGCAGAGTACCAATACCATATGATTGAGGTTGAAGGTAATATCATAAATAAACCTGTTGCTATTTTGATTGATTCAGGAAAAAGTCATTGCTTCATTGATCCTAAGATAGTGGATAGATTACATTGGAGAAGAGTAAACTTGGAAAATCAATTTTGGTTCAGTTAGCCACTGGAACCAAAAGAAGAATCCATGATATGGTCAGAAGTTGTTCCATAAGTATTAATGGCATGAATACTAGTATTGATATAAATATCATACCATTCGGGTCTTATGATATTCTGATTGGAATGGATTAGTTAGACAAGAATCATGCTGTTCTATATTGTCATAACAAGACATTTACATGTCTTGATGGAAATGGAAAGCAGAGCACTGTGAAAGGAATTCCAAGACCCATCTCTATAAGGGAGATTTAAGCCTTACAACTAAAAATATTTTTTAGGAAAGGATGTCAATTGCATGCAGCTCACGTGGAAGAGCTAGATAATACAAACGGGCCGAGCCTCGAATATTTCTCGGTACTACATGAATTTGAAGATGTATTCCAAGAAATACCCTGATTTCCACCAAGAAGGGAGATATATTTCTCAATTTATTTAGTTCCAGGATCTTCCCCAGTGTCAAAAACACCTTACAGAATGAGTACACTAGAGTTAAAAGAATTGAAAATGCAGTTGGAGGAATTGTTGAAGAAAGGGTACATACGTCCAAGTGTTTCACCTTGGGGAGTGCCATTACTTTTCGTCAAAAAGAAAGATGGAACCTTGAGGCTGTGTATTGATTTTAGACAACTGAACAGGTACACTATAAATAACAAGTATCCTCTACCCCGAATTGATGACCTCTTTGATCAAATAAGAGGAGCAAATATATTCTCAAAGATTGACCTGAGGGAAGGATACCATCAAGTAGAATCAAGGAAGAAGACATTCATAAGACAACCTTTAGGACTAGGTATGGGAATTATGAATTTGTAGTGGTGCCATTTGGACTAACCAATGCACTATATGTCTTCATGTGCTTAATGAATGGCATATTCAGAAATTATTTGGATAAGTTTGTCATAGTATTCCTGGATGACATACTTATCTAATCTAAGTCTAAAGAGGAGCATGAACATCACTTAAGACTGGCATTTCAAGTACTGAGAGAACATCAGTTGTATGCCAAGTTGAGTGAGTGTTCTTTTTATCAAAAGCAGATCCATTACTTGGGACACATTATTTTAGAGCAAGGCATAATAGTAGATCCAGAGAAGATCGAAGCCATTAGAGGATGGCCAACACCCAGAAATGTGTCAGACATTAGATATTCTATGGGATTAGTTGGCTACTATAGAAGGTTCATAGTAGGGTTCTCTAAGATTTCTCATCCCATCACTTCTTTGAAAAAGAAGGGAACTAAATTTGCATGGACACTCAAGTGTGAAAATAATTTTAATCTGTTGAAGGAATTACTTTCTAGTGCACCTGTGTTAAAGATTATTGACCCAAATGAAATTTTTGTGGTTTGTACAAACACATGTAAGGAAGGACTTGGGGGAGTCCTCACGCAAAATGGACATGTCATTGGATATGAGTCCAGAAATCTTAAGGAACATGAGAGGAACTATGCCACCCATGATTTGGAACTTGCTGCCATTTTTCACGCCTTGAGGATGTGGAGGAATTATCTCATGGGGAAGAAATTGGAATTAAGGATAGACCACATTGGCCTGAAGTATCTTTTTGAACAACCGACCTTGAATGTCAGGCAAAAAAGATGGCTGAAATTTTTAAGTGAATATGAATTTGATATCAAGCATATCAAGGGAAAGGAGAATAAAGTTGCTGATGCACTTAGTAGAAGAGTGCATATCATGCATGCTACTGCTATCAGTATGCATCAGTCAGACTTGAAGAGAAGAATTTTAGATGGTCTTTTTACAGGCCAAAATTACCTACAGGTAAAGGAAAACTTACAACAAGGAGATGTACAACAGAAAATAAAGGAGTATGAGATAAAGGAAGACGTAATAATCATGCATAGAAATAGAATCTATGTTCCTAGTTCTGGAGAAATGAGGAATTTGGTACTGAAGGAAATGCACGATGTCCCTTATGTTGGACATCCCGGTTACTAGAAAAAAATTACAGCAGTAAGAAGACAGTTCTTTTGGCTGGGAGTGAAGAAGGATGTTGCTGATTACATCGCTTGATGTATGGAATTTGAGAAGGTGAAGGATGAGCATAGGCACCCAGTGGGTTTGTTGCAGCCATTGCCAATTCTAGAGAAGAAATGGGAAGTGATCACCATGGATTTCATCACAGGATTACCCAGAACGAATAAGCAACATGATTCAATCATGGTGGTGGTTGACAAATTAACAAAGGCTGCTCATTTTGTGCCTGTGAAAACAACACATACAACGACTAATATTGCAGAAATTTTCATGAAGGAAATTGCTAGGTTGCATGGGATACCTAGGAAAATTGTCTTTGACAAAGATATAAAGTTTACCTGCAATTTCTGGAGGGGATTGTTTAAAGGATTTGGCACAAATCTAAAATTTAGCAAAAAATGTCATCCTCGGACAGATGGGAAAACAAAGAGAGCCAATCGAATAATTGAAGACATGATGAGAATGTATGTGATGGATAAGCCATCTAATTTGGAAGATTACTTACACTTGGTTGAGTTTGCATATAATAATGGGTATCAAGCTTCATTGAGAATAAGCCCATTTGAAGCCTTGTACGGTAGGAAATGTGATACTCCAGTAAGCTGGGACAACCTAGTAGATAGAGTGGTACTTGGCTGGAGTTTCTCAAGGACATGGAAGACCAGGTGGTCAAGATCAAGCAGAATTTAAAGGCAACTCAGGATAGATAGAAAGTTTATGCAGACAAGAACAAGACATCTAGAGAATTTAAAGTAGGGGAGCATGTACTTTTGAAAGTGAAGCCCAAGAAAAGATCTTTGAAATTGGGTAGTTGTACAAAGCTGGCATCCATATTTTGTGGTCCATTTGAAATATTGGACATAGTAGGGGTAGTTGCATACATGCTTTCATTGCCTGCTTCCATGAATGTGCATAATGTATTTCATGCCTCTTTACTAAAGAAATATGTGCATGATCCTAACCATATTATTGATTGGCATCTGATTCAGGTAGAGACAGAGGGATATTTTTAGGTTTAGCTAGTGTGGGTATTGGACATAAAAGTCAAAATGCTCCAAAATCGAGTTATAGAGCTGGTAAAAGTTCAGTGGACCTGCTACGGTCCTGAAGATGCTACATGGGAGCATGAAGATGCCATGCAAGCAGAGTATCCACAACATTTTGAATAGTGCATAGTGCCAAAACAAGGGGGAGGGGATGTAACACCCCAGGTTTTGAACCCCCATTTTTAAATAATGTATTGTTACAATGATGAGAGGCTAGAGTGCCCAAACTATTATTTAAAGGCTAGTGTTTCCAAGACATGTAATGTTTTTATCATTATTAATAATAAATACATGGATGGTTGCTAGAAAAATAAGGACTAGAGTTATAGGGGGATATGATTCCACAAGAGAGGGGGCTTGAGGGGCTAAGTGTTTATTCCTATGTTAATTACCCTTTTTTCCTAAGGGAGGGGATTGATTATGTGAGCTTCTTGGGGAAGGCCAGGAGGTTCTTGATTTCCCCACAAGTTTACTTAAAACTGCCTTTGGTATGATGGGGGGGTTCGACTGATGGATTGTTCATTGATTCCCTGTACGATCATTCATTTTCCCTCACACACTTTCATGCACCCACTTACCCATTCATTGATCCATCCTTGTCCGCATCTTGGCTTGGGAAAGGGAACCGAACTGCCAATGAATTAGCCATGAGATAGTTGGCTTTAGTGGTTGATGGTGTGATCTAGCCATGATTGAGGCCTTCATGTCTAATATGCATTGGCCTGTGTCCAACATTTCTCATAGCTGCGAGTCCTGAGAGTTCCAACATTGAGATTTTGGACCAGTTGCACTGGAGCCCAAATTAAGGAGAAGGACTTCCTGAGGGACCGTGTGGTAGAGAAGGGCAGAGGTTCATTCTCTCAAGTGGTGCAAGCTAGGTACTTGGATTTCTGTGAGAGCTTGAGTACTGACTGGTTTGGGAATCCAAGTAACACTCTGGAACCATCCTTGTGGATTCATATCCGTAGCTCAGGGGTGACACTGTTGTTGAGATTTGGAACAATAGTGTCTATGGTTGGGTGGAACATCCTTGGTCTGCAGCCAGTTGGTTTCATCTTTCATAAAGAGAAGTGCTCTCTATTATGGTATCAATTACATGTATATGAATGTATTTCCGTTGTATATTTAATTATCGTTTAATTGAATCTTTAGACTATGCATGCTTGTTGACTAATACTGTGAATGTTGTTAAATTATTTTCTTTTATGCATCCTTAAATTTTAAAAAGGTATTGGTAAGATAAAGAAGCCCAAGGGCGAGTTTGCAGGTAGCGTACCCCCGCCTATGGGTGGCCAGGTATGTTACAGGGCTTATACTATACTACAATAATTTTCTAATCCTAGGAATATTGATGCTATCAACACTATGGGGGTTTCCATTTCAACATGGATAAGGCTAGGAGAAGGTAGCGAAAGATAAAATGAGCCCCCATGGCATAGACATCCACACATATATGCATCAACTCATTGATTAGGAAGGTGCACCAACTAAGTCATACACCCTTGCTACAAAATTTTATATCTAATAAGGTATCTAGGGAACACAATCCCTTATAATACTTCCTCATGATATGCCAATTCATGATTTGGTAGGGGAATTTTCTCATATTGGGTCGAATGGATGTTCACTGCACAACCTTTGTGCTTAGTACCATGCCTTCTCATGCAAAATTGCCCCCTTGATTGTCTTTACATGCTTCCCTACTCCCTATAATACTTTTATGACATCCTTCCCCTTCATAGACAATCCTTTGAGTACCTTAATATCTTGAGCATGAATTATAGAGCCATGGTCTAACTATAGGGAATTTTAATGAACCTAATAGATAAAAAATTTAGTGCATCGGGAAAATTCACTTGTGCTATTAAGGCTTAGAAGTTATAACAAGGTCATCAAAGTGGAACTATATAGAGGCTCAAACACAAACATCCAAACATGTGCAATTTCCCCATTCTCTGATGAAACTTGGTCCATATATATGAATGGCTATAAATCCAAAAACAAATGATTATCAACAAAATCATGATCAATTAGCCACATTATTTCTACTTTTTCCATGGTATCACTCATGACCTACACTCTCAAATCCATAATTTTCCCTAGAAAAGATTACATTCTCCTTAGGTCATAGGATTTAGCATCAATACCCTACTGACTACTTTTTTCTTCATGAATTTTCCCATGGCTATAGAGTAGGAATTTTCTCTTCTTTGATAAACTTTAGTGAATGAGGAATGAAACTATTAAGTGATTTGATTGAATTTTTTCATTGTGGTGTGGGTGCAAAGACCTAGTGTGAATAAGAGTTGTTCACCACAGTAAATAAAATAAAAAGTGATGCAAATTGGTTAAGGGCATTGTCTAACTGTTCTATGAAATGGATTTTTTCGTCGGGATCCGACGACATAAATATGCTCAAAATCATTATTTTTTGTTGTTTTAAATATGTTTCTGAATGTAGAAATGGATTCAACATGCTGAAAAACCCACGGGGCACTCAAATTATACACAAATAATCACTCTAATATGCAGATCTAACAATTTCTTGCCATATTTTGGAAAAATGTCCCCAGAAAAAATCGTCGGAGAAGAATGATTTCATAGAACATTTAGACTACAACTTGGTTAAGTCCTAGAGTAAAAAATCCCTACTACCTTTATTACTAGTCAATGGGGTGAGAGTCTCCCCGCACATGGAAGGGGTTTATTACTATAATTTTCCCATCCTTAATTTATAACAATTTAATATATTAACATTAGGACACTAAAAACAATCCTATCACTCCCTTCATCAAGTATGTTATTCGGCCGTCACCCTCAACCTGTGACTTCAACTTGAACCTTACACAACCCCTTCCTTCGAATGGACTGGATTGATAAAAACAACCATAATTTTAATTTTTTTTAACTTCGAATCCCAACACTTGTTATCGTAAATGTAGTGAAAGTAGACTCAATTGCTATAAAAACATATTTAAAAGGGTGAATTAATGTTATTGGATATGGTTGAATATCCTTTGACAAAAAAGGTGCAACCTCAACTTACAAAACTAGACTAATTCTTCCCCAACCATAAGGTTTTGTTTGCAACTGTCAAAATTTTTCAAACAAAAGGTGGGTAAAACCCAATTCAATATTGGATTTACACTATAGAAATGAGACAAAATGGACAACTAGTTTGGAACAGAAAGGAGAAAAAAAAACTAACCGAAACCAAAATTAACCTAACCTAGATAAACTCATATGAATAGGATTGGTATAAGAATAGTGAATGAAGGGGTGGGCTATAGGGCTTTAGTCTTGTATTGTTCACCCATCCTAGCTAAATAATACTATCAATTTGAGCCAAATAAACTACACCATACTCTTTGAGGTCTAAAACTAATAATGGAACCAATCAATTCGTATGTAACATGCCTAGGTGTTTTAGATATTTACAATCATTAGTAGAAATAGATCTTCCTTAGAAAATGACTTAGTCCCGTGGTTGCAATCATGTCACTCTTTTTTCCTTGCTTTCATGACTATCTAGTGGAAATTGGCTAAGATTTTGGATTCCTTTGGCTACATCATCAACTTAGTCTATTGTTTTGTAATTTATTATTCTTATATCATGTGAATGTACCATGTAACAAATAGGTTAGGAATCATGAACTCAATAGGGATCAATACCTCCCAACTATATAATTACTAAAAAGTTGTCTTCTTACTCAACCTCTTGGTGGTTGTTTTGTAAGCCCAACATATTGCTAGAATATATGCATCCCAATCATCCCAATTGTTGAGAAAACATTAGTTAATCCATGCTCTATTATTTTATTAAATTCTTCCATTGTACCATTAACATGTGAAAGATATATGTTTCTTTTGCAATTCTATATCAATAAATCATAGGTGATAGTTGTAATATTAGAACTAAGGAAGTGTAGGGTTGGAACGCTGGTCAAACTCCAATTGCAACCAAACCTAGTGACAATGAGCCAAAAAATGAAGTGTGTTGTGGTATCAATAAAACAATATTAAGTAGGTTCTATCTCTACATGTCTAGTGAGAGAATTAGTTGTGGTAATGATATACTGAGATTTGGACTAGCTAGCATGCGTGCTAATTTGTCCAATGAAATCAACTACACACTTATGAAATGGTTAAAGTGTCCATACTCAATGTAAAGGTAACTCATATCTCCTAGATGGATTTCCGACCTACTTCCTCACATCACAAATCTTCACATACTCCTATGCATCTTTGATTGCAATAGGCCACCAAAGTCTAGCCTATAATATTTTGCAAGATGTTTCTTTACCTCCATAATTACCTCCCACAAATCCATGATGACACTCCTAGAGAATTCCATTGCATTCACGATCACTTTGGCCATTGTAATATCATATTGCAATCATATTACAATTTGGCCCAACCACTTTGTTTAAGTAGGATGCATGAAATACTATGTGGAACTTAGAGTGAGCTAAAAGAGCCAATTTGTAAGCACCTGGGAAAATACATTGGAGTATAGTATAGGAGCCATAAAACCTAGGTGCAAGCTTCTAGTGGCTCTTCCCCTTGAGTGATATTTTCTTATAGGGTTGAAGGTAAAGGAACACATGATCCTCTTCTTCAAAGTGGAGCTTGGATTGATGTTGATTATCTTATTTCTTAATTTATTACGTTCCTTGATATTATGGAGATTTCTAGCATGAGTGATCATGGTTTCTTTCTCCTCCTAAGCCTTATATAAGCTTGATAAGTAGGATATCACCAATGTGGGATTTTTTCCATGCACTGCCTCAAAAGGGGTAGTTTTGGTAGCACCATGATAGGTGATATTACCACCATTATACAAGGGGAAAACATGAAAACCATTAGGCCTACCTTTTCAAGGCCAAAAGACATAAATACGTATCCAAACACTTGTTGAATACCTCTATTTGAGCATTCTTTTGGGGATGTTAGGCGATGTTGAGGTTCAACTGGGTACCATGAAAATGGAATAGCTCTTGCTAGAAATCTCTAGTAAATGTAAGAGCATGATATATCACAATTGAAGTAGGCATTCCATGGAGTTTATAAACATTCTCCATGAATACTTGTGCCACTATGGAGGCCTTAACAAGTTGTTGTAAGGAACAAAAGTGGGCATAATTATAAATGCAAATAACAACTACCATGATGAACGATTTGCTACCCAATTTTTGTAACAACGCAATGAAATACATGGAAATGTTACTCCACACCATGTTAGGAAATGGTAAAGGCTATAATTGTCTTGGAGGATTTATTGTTTCCCCTTTATGTTATTAGCATGTGTCACATTCTACCATAAAGGTGAAAATGTCTTTCTTCTTTCATTCCTAAAAGAAATAATGCTTAATCCATTCATATTGTTTTGAAACCTAGAGTGACCTACGATGGGAGAGGAACGTAATTTTGATAAAACCTTGATTTAAATGTTTACTTATAAACCAAAAGGTTATGCCCTTTATAGGACAATGCATCATTTTTCCAAGTGTAGCCCAGATGTGCATGTGGGCTGGCTTGTAGCTTGTGGAGAAGTTGCATTATCTTGGCATCCACTAGCCATTCTTGATGTATCTCCTCTACTCTATAGAGAATACAAAGCCTTCCTCTTCATACATCCTAGAGAGGGAATTACCACCATGTTATTCTATCCCTTCTAGTAGATGATCTCATAAATGTAGCTTAATGTTTTAGCAGAGAAAATTTTAGGGGCCAATTTTTTCCCATGGGCTAATTTTCCATGATTTTCCCCCAAAAAAATCACTAATTTCCATTTTTTCTAAAAGTGATTTGCCCAAATTCCATAGGTTAAAATTTATTTAACCTTAAAAACTTCTAGAATTTGATCAAAACCACATAAAATCCTTATAAATTTGAATATGTTTACAAAATATCTCCAAATATTCTATAGTTTTCATATTAGGGACTAATAAGGCATGCCAGTGTTTCTACACTTTAAGATAATTTTCGATCCTTAAAATTTTCCTTGCATTCTAGTGACCTAGTTTTGTTGTTCGAGGGAGGAGAACTGTTGTTCCAAGAAATATTTCAAATTACAATGGTATGTATTAATTTGGAAATGACACACCATTAGGTAAGGATTCCACATATCAACTACATGAAGAATACACCTTTTGATAGTGTATTTTCTCAATTTTCTTTCACACAATTTCTTACCCAATGTGCATCCCTCTTACATTATCATGGCCACAATACCTTTGTTGGATGTATCACATTCTGAGACAAAGGTATTAGTGAATTAAAGAATGGACCACTTGAATAAGAAGAATAAGGATTATGTTTTTCACTAGGAGTCAAGAGTGTAAGAATGATAGAGAGAATAAGAAGTGGGGATTCATGGATCACAACACTAGGTACTTAGCAACAAATTCAATGATGTTTTCTTTTCTTCTTTATTGTAATATACTACCATGAAATTTGAAGAGAATCATTTGAAATTATCACCATTAAACCATGCAATGAGACATGACAAAAAAATATTAGTGGAAAAGTATTTAGTCATTCTAAACAACATATGCATCCCAATGATATCAACATATAATACATGGATGTAACCACCTATAAATATAAAGATGCTCTCACACTAAAAACTTATCAATATATTAGGATGGAACCTCATTAAGAGATAAGGATAACAACTCATAAAGTGGTGATCTAGGACTTTGGGATTGTATAGGGAATCATAGGATAACAATCCCCCCTCAATCATGCATCTGATTAATTATACTAGCAATCTAATTTGAATGTCCTAGTTTGAGATTCAATGAATATATGCCTAAAAAACCACCAAATATGGATTCTTAGAATCTATAAAAACCCATTATTTGAACATGTGATTCTAATATACGTAATTTTTTCACTGAAGTGAACTCCATAATCTGGGGAGAGAAAATTTTGAAAAATGAGTCAACTTTAAGTCCAACCCTTCCCTCAAAATGTCCAACAATCGATCAAATGCCAAGGAACAATAATAGGTCTAATGACCATGTAGGTGAACAATTGTCAACAATATTTGTCTCATAAAATGACACATAAATAGTGTCAATTAACATCCCAATAATCAATTTATCACAAGTGATGGAATATTTTCAACTATATGGTTGTTGTTGTTGTCTAAACTTAAAGTCTCACAATCATTATCAATATTCCCTCCCTTATCATCTAAAAGGCAAGAAGCATGTCAAAAGGATCCAAGTTTGAGCTTTGTAATCTTATTTTCTTCAATATATATTTCATCATTGTATATAGTATTTGGTTGACCACTAACCATTTCACTCAATGCCATGTATGTGGTGGTTTTTTTTAACCACTAGCCATTTTGACTTCACAATCTATGTGGTGGTTTTGGTTGACCACTATTCATTTTCACTCGATCAATGTACTTCCCTAGTTAAGATGCAAGATAACTTCATTTTATTTCATCAATGTACTTCCCTAGTTAAGATGCAAGATAACTTCATTTTATTTCATCAATGTACTCCCCTCCTTGATGTGTAAGAAAGTAACTCTTTGGACTCATGGACTCCATTTTTAAGTTTTAGAAAACATGTAGATTTGGGCTTCATTCATGTCCAAAAATTTCATATGGAATAACTGGTTGAAATCTGAGTATGAAGGTTTTCACAGTTAGTCATAATGATAGAAAATATTTTGGATAAAAACTATGTATGAAGTTTTGAAACGTCCAACGTTTTGAGTAGACACTCCACCCATCATGAGGGGCATAAGAAGATGATATGTTGTAAAAGAGTGACGAGGTTTTTAATTATAGTTGAAATCTATCTACGTTTATAACTTCACCATGCAGAAATGTATTTACCTATGTTTGAACTCCATGATAAGACTTATGCAAAATATTGGCTTCTAAATGTTTCCAAGAACTTATCCAACCATATTGAATTCTTCATTTTTCTTTTGACATCTATTTGAAATATGATTTTGTTGGGGAAAGGGGTGGAACTTGTAATGAAACAGATATACAATTATGCAGATAATCGAAGAGGGAATACAATTTCAAAGACAAAAGGTGGTGTCTAAAGACACCGTTACAACAATGAATCAAAATGCATAGTCGTTATAACATCATAGTACACATTGTACCTTGATATCTCCATATGATATCACTTCGATCGCTTTATGATGATGACCCAAGGGGTATTATATTTATAGCCTCAATATCTAACCAACTTCCATGAAATCGGGAAGATATTGTCCACCTATAATCATTAGTTTTTATATTTGACTCCCTCAAATCTGTGTTATTTAGCCAAATCAACAAGAATGCTCGACCCAAACATCCATGCGTCCGACTCAAATTTGATGGTTGGTATGGTCAATACACTGCTCAACTATATTCGACTACTATTCCACTATCCAACTAACAGGCATGTCGACTACTTGACCGACTAATGTAGAGATCTAGTCAATCACTCAATTGACTATATATAGATGTAGGTCGACCACTCGTCCAAACGAATCTAGGAGAAGTTTGATGAACCATCAATTCTTGATGTTCCATCACCCCCCCATCAACACACATATCTAGATATTCAAGAGGTGAAATTATGTCATCATGACACCCCCCATAATTGTAGCTTAGTGAAGCCCAAGAATCGTATGAAGCTTGATAAATCTAGCTTCAAATAATGGTTTAGTAAGGATATCAACAATCTAATCACTTATCCTACAATATTCAAGAGAGAAAACATTCTCATGAACCAACTGTCTCAAATAGTGAGGATGGAGCTCAACATGTTTCATATTATTATGGGAAACAATATTGTTAGCAACTTGTATGGAACTTACAATAGATTGTAGTCCAGGTATGAACATGAAGGACAAATTCACCCAGAAGTTGGAGGATCCATACTACTTCAATACATGCTTGAACAATGCCATAATGTTCTCCTTTTGTAGTCGATAAAGAGACTACCTTTTGTTTCTTGCATGAAAACACCAATGGTCTAGTTCTAAAGTGAAACACATAGCCAAAAGTGGACTTCTAATCGTCACTATCGTCATCCCAATTGGAGTTGGTGAAGCCAATCGATGAATCTGAACTTCAACAATACTTGATACCAAAATTAATGGTACCCTTAAGATAGAGTACAATTTACTTGACTGCTTTTCATTGGATTTCTTTGGGGTCCTGCATAAATCAAGAAACCACACTAACATCAAAGGAAATGTCAGGTCAACTATGAGTAAGATAAATAAGACATTTTACCAAATGTTGATAAAGAGTACTGTCGTTTGTGAGTGTTTGACAAGTTTTGGTGAGATTTAATCCAGATTGAAAAGGAGTAGAACAGGGCTTACAATCAACCATGTTAAAATGTGTCAACAGATCCATCACATATTTAGACCAAGATATGCAAAAACCATCACATAATGGTAATACTTGAAGACCCAAAAAATAATGCACAGTACTAAGATCTGTCATGTCAAAGGAGTCAACAAGTTATTTCTTCAATATAAGAATGAGATCATCTACATATACAACAATAATCAAAGTGTATCCATGGGTATGGAGTACATACAAGTCGTGATTAGATTCACAATGTTTGAAACCAAGTCAAAGAAAGAAACTGTCGATATTAGCATATCAAGCTTTGGGAGCTTGCTTCAAATCATAAAGGGACTTCTTGAGTCGACCAAGAAAGTTAGAATCTTTCATAAAACTAGGTGGTTTTTCCATGAATTTTTTTTCAGATAGGTCTCTATGAAGAAAAAAACTCTTCACATCCATTTGAGGGATTTTCTATCCAAAATGAGCAACAAGAGAAAGGATCAGTCGAACATAGTTCATATTTGCAACATGGGAAAATATTTTAGTGTAGTTGATCCCTTCTTGTTGAAAAAATACCTTAGCAACCAGGCATGCTTTATGTCTCTAAACAACACCTTCAGAGGTAAATTTGGTCCTATAGACCCATTGACACTTCACAATGTTCTTTCATTGAGGTCGAGGAACCAAGTCCCAAGTGTGATTCTTCGACAAAGAATCAATTTATGTATACATTGCATGCTCCCATTCAATTCATCCTTTAGCATGTGAGTAGGAAATAGGATTAGAAGTTTCAAGTACACGAGTCATCAAGGAAACACTGGCATGCTGCTTTTGACTTTGAGTTTTTCATCCTCAAGAAACATTACCGAAATTAGATCCAACAAATTCAATTGTCTTGGCATCCCATATGGGTAAACAAGAAATAAGGAAACCATTGTTCACTATGGTAGGTCGATCATAATTCATAACAAATCTAGTAAATGGAGAGGGAGGACCAATCAAAATAGAGATCGATGGACTAGTCGACTCAGAGGTTGGCGTTTGAGTCAAAATAGGAACAAAGTTCGACTGTCCAGTCAAATGACCAAAACAATGGAATAGGAGAACCAATTCCATAGACAACATTAAAGGAATCATCCTATAAAAATATATAGTATTCATTTAACAAATTAAGGCCATAATACTTCTCATCAAACCATACATTTTTTCTGATAATCATTTACCATTTGACTGGATCAAATAGTCGAAAAGATTTCAAATCTTCCAAACAACCCATCACGATTCAAGCATGAGTCTTTGCATCCGACTTCTTTTGTCAATCATCGAAGATATGAACCCAAGAAACACGTACAAACACACATAGGTGTTGACTGGAGGATTCCTTCCACACCATTATTCAAATGGAGTCATGGAAGGAAAAATTTGAGTCAAGATGTGATTGAGCAGATAGTTTGCACAATATACTATTTTAGCTTAGAAGAAAGGAGGAAAATATATGTCCTACAAAAGACATCTAACCATTTCAAATAATGTTCACTTCTTGTGTTCCATGACACCATTTTGTTGAAGTGTCTGAGGAACTGAATGCTACCAATTAATACCATATCGAACTAGGTGTTCTTCTAAAGGTTTATTTACATACTCACCACCATTATCTGATCTTAGGCACTTGATGGGTCAACCACATTATTTTTTCAGCAAAGGATCTAAACTCTTTGAACTTTTCAAAGACAATATTCTTATTCTTCAGAAAATAGACCCATGTGAAACGAGATAGATCATCAATGAAGGTCAAAATATACCTTGCACCTGCCATGGAAGGTAGATTGATTGTTTGAAAACACAAGTATTCAAATAGAGGATGAACACCTTCAATAACCACTCACACAACTAGATCAAATATCAACACACCGATGTTTTGATGTGGTAAAACCCCTATGGGGAAATATCCATGGCCTCGACCAATGTGGCCACTTGGAGAAATTTAT
>ML786164.1:1041262-1083993 GCA_009831015.1 Picea engelmannii | reverse complement strand
TATATGTTGATTGATTAATTAATTAATTGATTGACTAACACATTTAATGTTTGGGGTAACAAATTAAAGGCTTAATAACTTTTAATTTATTATTAGAAAACTTTACGTAAGAAGTGATAGGGTATTGAATGGAGGGATAAGGTCTTGAATGGAGGGATAAGGTATTAAATGGAGAGATAAAGTCGGTGGAATTAAATGAAGGGAGGAGGTGTTGAATGGAGGGGGATATGAGGGGGCAGAGGCCTTTGGGAGAGGAAGCATTATTTGGAGAGAAGGACTGTATTTTATCTTTGGTATTTTTATGGTTTGGTCTGAAGTTTGGGTGGACTATTACGGGGGTGCACCAGGTTGCTAGGAGTTTTGGGCTCGGGGGCCAGGAATCCTCACAGAATCCTGGAGCTAGGGAGATAGATAGGTTATGTTCCTAGCTGGCAGGGAGGAAAGATTCAGTTTTGGGTAGAGTTTGGGCAGAGCAGCAGAGAGGACAACCGAAGATTGGGAAATTAGCATCAGACCGAGGTATGTATTTTAGTGATTATGTTGTGTTACATGATGGCTATGTGATTTATTATCATGATGTTAATAAATTTAATTTCTGATGAATAAATTATGGTTAAATGCTGAAGATTAATTTGTACAGAATACCATTTATCTACTCTCTATTTTTTTTTAACTTGTGTTTTATAAATCTCTGTGGGGACAGAGACCTTACACATGGTATCAAAGACCAGTTTCAAAGATGAAACCTAGGGCTTGACCACCCACATAATTGTGAAAATGTTTCCCTAATAACAACTCCTAATCTACAGCCTAGAAACCTTTTATTTACCGATCATAAACCCTATGAAGACTCCCATGTTCCAACCACCTTTACTAATCCTACTAATCCTTACTTGCACAAAGGAAGGATTAGCAAGAATTAGCTTCAGAAATATTTTAATTTAAACCAAGTATTATGAAAGGTATATAAACAATAGTTATATTCAACAATATTTTATTATAAACAAAAGATTAGGAAAGTATATATACTAGTTTCCTTATATAGAGGATTTTATATACACAATAACGAAAATAAATAAATAATAAATAAAAATTTACTTTGAAACTACCTTGGAATCATTCACAGACCAAAAAAAATAAATCATGCTTTATGTAAGGACAATTTAACCCTATATAATATATTTCAAACATAAATATATCGGCCTATGTAGGTATTGAACATGCAAACTTCATGTTATTTGCATCACGATGTAACCAACGTATCGATAATCAAACCCTGGTCTTGGATCCTAATAAATATATAGCTTGTTTCTCCGGGTTTTAAATGACTAAAACCCTCGTCCGTCATTTTAAAAATCACCAACTAGCACTTTGAACAAAAGAAAATAGCTCTCAATCATGAATTGTCCATGCAAATAGTGTTGAGATTGAATCAAATTAGCCCCAAATATGGAATTCTTGGTTTCTTCATGAGACGGAAACCCACCTATGACATCGAACTAGTAAAAGAATGATAGATCTCTTGCACCTAAAACCACAATGTTGGTCACAAACTGCAGCCAAGCACCAAGCTCGCAAGGGAGCATAGTGTGCACAACTCGCCAGCCATAGCCACCATATTACCAAGCCACGGGGAGGAGCCGCAGGAACCAAGCCCACAGACAAAAGTGCCAGAGCCAAGCTCCAAGCCCACATGTCAAACATAAGTCAAGCCACAAGAATCAAGTTAGAAGACAATGCACAAGTGCCAAGCGCTAAACCAAGCCACATGACGGAAGAGCACAAGGGGGCATAATTATTGCAAAACACACCTATGATAAGTCGATAGTCAAAACATCATGCAAGAGCCCATGTATCAAGAATCCGTTCACAAGGAGGAGGGCCCACATGGGCCCAAAATATGTGCACTATGCTTCAGGTATAATAATAATAATAATAAAAAAGAGATTACCCATATCTAAAGAAAAATCTTAAGCTAAGGGCACAATCTCTAGAGTCGATTATGAAAACAACCACCTAACAGAATCACAATCATCACACAAGATTCCAGAAAATACAGTGGCACAAAGGGAGGATCCCATGATGGAGAATTCTATGAAAAAATAAATATATATGCCCTTTATTTTAGCAAAACAGTTACATCAAAGAAATATATTGCTGCTACTAGAGGAATATACCCTATCCATTGTATGTATTGAAGAAAAAGTACTAGTTAGAATCTTAATGCAATTTTCGTAACTATGGAAAATCTAAATGACACAAATTATTAGAACCTTTCAGGTACTTCTCTACACTTCCCACACATTTCTCTTAGCTGGAAATATTTCTATGAATTGCACGGGATGTGACGAGAACCTGAATCATTTGTCGAGCTGATTCTTCTCAGATGGAGATGAAGATGAAGCCATAGATTCAGAATAGGAAATGACTTCTCGACAGAGTTTCGCTCAGACTAACAAAAAAGGGAAAATCTTGAGTAACAAAAACTTCGTCGTGTGGCATTTCAAGTTATAAAATGAACTATTACCTACCAGGGCCTAAAACTCTATGGCTGGTTAAGAGCCGCTTTCTGGAATAATAATCAGAAGCTAGTCACCGAGAAAAGAAATAACACCCTGCCCTGACCCGTACAGTAGTTTTGGGTCTCCTGGGATTCTACGCTATTTTTCAGGCATACATAATAGCCAGGGCCAGGGCCAAACACAATTCCACACATAAGTCATTAAAGCCAAATGCCAAGCCATTCATTTCCCAACGCATCAACGCACCCACGAAAAAAGCACCCAAATGCAAGCAAAATGAACCTCTATGTAAGTAAATATGAAAACATTCCTACTACAGCCTGAATTTAGAGATTTCCAGCCTCAAAATTTCACCTTCTTAGCTAAAAAAAAAAGAATATAATCAGGCAGGTTTAGTAAATTTCCAATCTTTCAATCAAAATGAACATCTTTCTAGCCCAGAAAGAAAGTATTCTTACTAAGATAGCTCACGTCAAGTGCCCAGTATTGAGGACCAAAGCCAAGACCAAGCGCAAGAAACCCCACAGGTCATATTCATTACACAACGCGTCCATACCCATACCCACCGAGTGCACAAAACCATGACAGAGAGCTCATAAGGGCATGACTGTGCCGCACAATATAACAACAAAAAGAAAACCAATAAGAATTATTGCATCAAAAAAAAAAATAACCAGCTGAAAATGCATCACATTATAGTGCTATCACCCAAACCACGAGCCACCAAATGCCTGATAAGCCATGAGAGAATGCCATGGGCAGTCTGGCTAGAGTAGGGAAAACCTTGATGATTAGGGTTTGTTAGGGTTTTAATAGTTTTTCTCTTATTTTATTTTAATTAAATATTGAACAAGCGAGAAATGGGGGAGGCGGGCACATGGGCCTCATGCACCCACGATGCCCAACTTCAAATGAAAAAAATATATATATTTAATTATTTTTAATGTCTTTTAAAATTTCTCTTACTTAATTTTTTTTTTTTTTTTACTATTAATTCTTTTAAATTTCTTTTAAATTACGTTTAAAAAAACAAATTAAATTGTTTAAAATTTGTTTAAAAAAAATGTTACTTATAAAAAAAAGATATAATAATAATAATATAAATAAATATATATAAATAAATAAAGTTATAAAAATTGAAATGTTTTGGGGTCCATGGGTTTTGAACCCATGACCACCCAACAAAACCAAGCCTTAAGAAATGACCAAACACCAACGCGCCACACATATCGCTTTTACAAAATAAATTCATATGTAAATAAATTAATTATCAATAGTAACAAAGTACTATCCTAAAGTATAATCTCCCATTATCCAAGTTAACCAAGCACTGAGTTCCATGCCCACAACCATCGATCCAAGTGCCAATCCCTTCCATTGCATTCCACAAGCCAAAGCCAAGCACCAAGCCCGCAAGGGAGCATTTTGTGCACAATGTATTAACATTATAAAATTTTAAAGTTAATAATGGGTTTGAAACCTATTATTATTAATCAAATATATATATCCCCTTGATTAATGAATCTAATAGTGTAAATTTATAATTTACAGGTTAAAAGTCCTTTTAGAGTAGCGGGAATTTGATGCAGGCTATGGGAAATAGTCAAGGTAGAATAGGGGTATAATAGAAAGAACCATATAAGGGTTTTGATGCACTGTGGCGAGTGTGGTACAATGCTAGCGTAACTACTAGGGAGAGGGTCAATAGTTTTCTTAGGCGAAGAAATCAAGCTTAGACGCTTTAAACCTAACCTAGCCACCTCCACTAAAGAGAGTAACGTCTTTTTACAGACAAGTACAGGATAATGACCAATGACAAGCAGAATCCTTTGTCTATGGGTTAAACCCTAATATAAGGGCTATGGCGCAGATGTGGAAACCATCTTTTGTAGCGGAAGCTATGGAAAATGTGTGCTATGTGGAAGAACACATGAACTTAATCGGAGGTACGAAACCGACCTTTTCGCTTCATCCTGGATTCGTGGGGAAGGCCCCTAGGACATTTCCCAGGGGAGGGGGCTCAAGACCACCTCCATATGGTAAAAGAGTCTCACCAAGGACAGTAGTCACAGTGATTTCAAAGAGAGCAAGTGCAACATCTCGTTCATCACCAATGGCATAGGCAGGTCCACAACCATCTCAGGGAGCAGGTAGTAGGGGCAGGGGTTCCAGGGGAAGGCACTCATTTCAGAGATAGTCACATAATAGTGTGTAGGATCAATCCCTTGTTACCTATTGGGGGTGCAGAGGACCCCATTACCAGCGTGACTGCCTAGAGATACAATCATGGTTTATGCATAGAGAAGGAAAGGCCCCGATGGGAAGAGAAAGTGGTAGCCACCATATTTACGTAGCAGTTAATAATCGATAGGAAGAACATCAATCCATGGTGGTGGAGTCATAAGGTATGCTAAATCATATCAATGTTAAGATTTTATTTGATTCTGGTGCTATAGATAGTTTCATTTCACCATCTGCATTAGAAAAGAGTGGGTTGGCAGCCTACGAGCACAATGACTTTAAACAAGTCGAGATGGCTTCAGGGAAAAAAAAGAGTGGTAGGACCTAGTGTTGATAATTGTATAGTAGACCTAGTAGTGTGTACTACCAAGTTGAAGGTGTACGTCACTGCACTCAGGACATATGACCTTATCATTGGAATGGATTGGTTAGAAGCTCATCGATATTTGGTAGATTGTTTCGCAAAAAGGGTGCTCTGTGTTGACGACGAAGGAAGGCTAGTAGAGATACAGGGTGTATGGAGAAAGGTGTCATTACGCCTTATATCAACTATGAAGGTTAAGCAATGCTTGAGGCAAGGGTGTTGTCCATATGTAGTGGAAGTAGTGATTGAAAGGAAGCAACCCTCCTTGGATCAGTACCAGGTATTGTCAGAATTTAAGGATGTTTTTCCGAATGAGTTACCACGGTTACCTCCTGAGAGGGAGCTTGATTTTACTATTGAGCTAAAACCTGGTGCATAACCAATTTCCAAGATTCCGTATCAGATGACTGTGTCAGAACTTTGTGAGTTGCAAATGTAGTTGAAAGAGTTACTGGACTTAGGGCTAATAAGGCCCAGTGTCTCACCTTGGGGTGCCCCAATAATTTTTGGAAAGAAGAAGGATGGTTCCTTACGATTGTGTATATATTACAAGGACTTGAACCGTGCTACAGTGAAAAATAGGTACCCAATGCCGCAAATAGATGACCTCTTTGATCAGATGAAAGGAGCAGTGGTATTTTCAAAGATTGATTTGCGATCAGGGTATCACCAGTTAAGGATTAAGGAAGGCAATATTCCTAAAACTGCCTTTTGAACCCAGTTTGGACATTATGAGTTTGTCGTAGTACCTTTCAGATTGACCAATGCACTAGCAGTATTCATGAGCCTCATGAATGGCATATTCCGAAAATACCTAGACCGCTTTGTACAAGTCTTTCTATATGATATCCTCATCTATTCCAAGAATGAAAGAGAACATGAGGAATACTTGCAAGTAGTGTTGTCCTGCCTTAGAGAGAACAAATTGTATGGGAATTTGTCGAAGTGTTCCTTCTTCCAGAGAGAAATCCACTATTTAGGTCATATCATTTTCGGTGAAGGAATCTTTGTGGACCCAGAAAAGGTAAAGGCCATTATGGAGTGGCCATTGCCAAAAAATGCCCATGAGGTGAGGAGCTTCATGGGGCTAGCAGGTTATTATCATATATTTGTGGAAGGATTATCAAAAATAGCGAAACCCATCATCACTTTGCAGTGCAAGGGGGTCAGGTATGAATGTAAAAAATAATGTGATAGTGAATTCATTTATCTTTAGAGGTTACTAACTAGTGTGCCAATTCTATGAGTGTCAGATATGGAAAATGACTTCACAGTCTGCACGTATGCCTCGAAACAAGGGTTGGGGGCCATGCTAATTTAGGATGGAGGAGTGATAGCTTATGCGTCAAGAAATTTTAAGAAACATGAAGAGATTTATGCTACTCATGATTTAGAATTGGCAACTGTAATGCTAGCTCTGAAACTTTGGAGGCACTATCTTGTGGGGTGAAACTTTGAGCTCAAAATAGACCATCAAAGTATAAAACATATCTTCACTCAAAGGGATCTGAATGCCAGGAAAAGGTGATGGAGTGAGTTTATGAGTGAGTACAATTTTGGTATTTCATACATAAAGGGAAAGGAAAATGTGGTTGCAGATGCCTTGAGTAGGAGACCACGTGTCTTCTCCTTGGTACCCTTAAAAGTCAATCTGAGGGAACGTTTGTTGGTGCAACTCCAAGGAGATAGTTGGTATTTAGAGTTTACTTCAAACCTCCAAAGTGGGAGGAAATTAGATTCAAAGTATGAAGGATATAGTCTGGAAGTAGATGGACTATTAAGATATCGGGGAAGGATGTACATCCCTGAGGATGGGAATATTTCAAGAATCATACTGAAGGAAGCCCATAGAGCACTTTATTATGCACATTTGGGTGTGAAGAAGATGTACACAGACATGAGGATGGTCTTCTTCTAGGTAGGCATGAAGTGCGATGTGGTCCATTTCGTCACCAAGTGCCTGGAGTGTCAACAAGTGAAAGACGACCACCACCACTTAGCAAACCTCCTACAACCATGTGATGTTCCTATGTTCAAGTGGGAAGTCATCTTTATGGATTTTGTGGTGGGGTTTCCACTCACATATCATAGACACAATGCCATCCTTGTGATAGTTGATAAGTTAACCAAGAGTTCTCATTTTATTCCGGTTAGAGACACTTATGATGTCACTATTGTGGCATGTGTGTTTGTAAGTGAGGTTATCCATTGCATAGGATACCTAAGAAGATCATTTCAGATAGGGACTCCAGATTCACTTCTAGGTTTTCGATAAGCTTGCAATCAACGTTGGGGACTCAGTTGAACTTAAGCACAACTTACCATCCTAAAACAGATGGGAAAATGAAGAGAGCAAATCAAGTCATGGAAGACATGCTTAGGATGTATGTCATGGATAATCAAACCCATTGGGAGAAGTACCTACCTTTGGTAGATTTTTCCTACAATAACATTTTTCATAGCTCCATCGGAATTCCACCCTACAATGATCTGTACGGAATGCCATGCATAATGTCATTGAGTTGGGATAGATTAGAAGATCGAGTACTAGTTGGGCCAGAATTGATTCAATAGATGGAGGACTAGGTGATTCAGATTAGGCAGAGACTAAAGGAATCACAAGATAGGTAGAAAAGTTATGCGGATGCACATAGGACCGACTGAAGTTATGAAGTGGGAGACCAGGTTTTCATTCATATTAGGCCTAATAAGAGTACCATATGGTTAGTGAAGGGGAAAAAATTGTCACTTCGATTTATAGGACCGTTCAGAATCCAAGAGAAAATTGGACCCATTGCATATCGTCTCGTACTGCCACCCCACTTGCATAAAACTCATAATTTTTTTCAAGTATCTGTTCTACGTCATTATGTTGCTGATGAATCACATAAGCTAAATTGGAAGGAATTGTAGGTATCGGATGCAGTAACTCTCATGGTAGAACTGTTACGCATATTGGACCATAGAGTCTGATAGCTCAGGAACCATCTGGTAGACCAAGTTAAGGTCTAGTGGGACAAGTATAGTCAAGGATCTACTACTTAGGAATACACCGAGACACTATGACAAGATTATCCCTCGCATTTTTTTACCACATCGAGAATATGTTTCTCGAAGGTTGGGTGTATGTAACACGACCTTTTGACTTAGACAACCAAGATTACCTGAGGCCTACACACTTTTATTTTCTATTCACAAGTGAAACTATTAAATGACACACTTAAACTTTTAAGACGTATAAATTTTATGAATGTTTAAATGTATTTGGATAATGATAGATATGATGCGATATATTGCGAGAATGTCAATTTTATGAATGTTTCAATGTTATTGATGATGATGGATATGATGTGATCTACTATGTGAATGTAAATTCTATGAATGTCCAATTGTTATTGATGATGATGGATATGATGCAACATATTGTGTGAATGAGAATCTTATGAAGGTTTAAGTGTCATTAGAATGATGTTGGATATGATGCAATCTGTTTTGTAAATGATAATTTTATGAATAGGTGTCGTTAGTTGGATTATGGAATATTATGAGATCTATTTCTAACTTGAAAACGTTGATGTTAAAGTTGTTGGTAAGCAGATACCGAATCAAAATTATGGTTGTATGCAATTACATGATGATAATGCATAGAAATGTATGAGTTTGTGTTATAGACTAATCTATAGGTTATGGGCTATGAAATAGCCAAGGGATAATGATGACGAAAGTGGATGTCATGACCACTGGCCGAGAAACAATATGGTATAAATCTTTGTATGTGAAATTATATTGTTTTGGATGCATTGCTATGATATATGGACCAGTGCAGGATTTCAGGTGGTGAGACTACCCAAAACTGAATAGACGATGACAAAACTCCCAACAACATGGTGCCACTGTATATTCCATTGTAGGGTGTGGACCCTAGTCATAATTAGGAGGGGTGGAGGCATTTCCCACCATGTATCCTCTAAAACCTGAAGTCATGGGAGGACGATGTTAGCTCATGCTCCCCTAGACGTGCGATGATTACTGTCAGTTGCCTACTGGGGAAGATTGGTCAAGATAGTGACACTTCCTCGTACGGGTTCTATTTGGAGTTAGGTCAATATAGTTGATGCTCCAAGATAGTCCAGTAGAGGAAGGATATGAATGGAAGATGAAAGTAAGTTAGGGAGGAAGGATGAGTAGAAATAGTTGAGAATGTATGGAGATTTGTCTTATGATGGAACTTATCATTTTCCTTCGGAAAATAAAATGCATATATATATGAATATTCATAATTATGTAACTAAACTACAATTGTCTAAATAACATTGTTGAGCTAGATAATTAAAATTAAAGGATTTCGCAAACATTTGATTGGTTTATTTTCTTTTATAAAATGAATAGTCTTGTTGAATGGATTGGATGCATATGAAAATCACTATAGAGATGATAGTTATTGATATTAGTACATGAATGAGACTTGTATGTACTAGCTACACATGCATTTATTGCACATGTACCCTAGTATGAAGGAGTTTCTTGGCTTACTTCCTAATAATGTCGATTATTTGTTAGGAATGTGTGAACCATGTTTCTTTTCCCTTGTATCATAAACTACTTTAACTTCGGGATGAAGTTTCCTAAAGGGTGGGTGTATGTAACAACCCTATTTAAAAAGTTTCTTAAGGTTTGTCAAGTATAGTTAATTAAATAATTAACTATCCTAATGTGTATTAGTTAAGTAATGATTAATTATTAATAATATTAATTAATTAATTAATTTTTTATTTATTGTTTAATATATGTTGATTAATGATTGATTAACACATTTAATGTTTGGGGTAACAAATTAAACGCTTAATAGCTTTTAATTTATTATTAGAAAATTTTACATAAGAAGTGATAGGGTATTGAATGGATGCATAAGGTATTGAATGGACAGATAAGGTATTAAATGTAGGGATAAGGTGGGTGGCATTAAATAGAGGGAGGAGGTAGTGAATGGAGGGGGATATGAGGGGGAAGAGGCCTTTGGGAGAGTACTTAGGAAATTTTGGGGAGAGGAAGCATTATTTGGAGAGAAGGACTGTATTTTCTGTTTGGTATTTTTCTTGTTTGGTTTGGAGTTTGGGTGGACTATTACAAGGGTGCACCAGGTTTTTGGGAGTTTTGGGCTCAGGGTCTAAGAATTCTCATGGAATCCTGGAGCTAGGGAGTTGGATAGGCTTCATTCCCAGCTGGAAGGGAGGAAAGATGAAGTCTTGGGCAGAGTTTGGGCAGAGCAACAGAGAGGACAATCGAAGATTGGGAAATTAGCACCAGATAGAGGTATGTATTTTAGTGATTATGTTGTGTTACGTGATGGTTATGTGATTTATTATGATGATGTTAATAAATTTAATTTCTGCTGAACAAATTATGGTTAAATGTTGAAGATTAATTTGTACAGAATAACATTTATCTACTCTCTATTTTTTTTTAACTTGTGTTTTATAAGGCTCTATGGGGACAGAGACCTTATAGTATACCAAAATTATTACCTTAATGAAGGTATGCCAATCATGTTTTTTTACCCCACCAAATTCGACTTTCTTTGTTAAGATTATTTTTATGTTTGAAGACAAACACGTGGGAAATTTAATTCTTTGAATGACCTCTTTTACATCATTCCTTTGTTTCTATGTTAATAACCATGGAAGTTTATTTCAGTCTAGTACTCCATATGATCTATTTGAATATCGGATCACACTTCGCATTGCATGATTGGCTTCCTGAATGTCAGTACAAATTTTAACAATTTTGTCTTTGCCCCTCCTACCATCTATGATTCGCCATAACGTTTTAGTCACATTCTTCCCGATATGCATTGTATCGAACAAATGAGATATTTTTATCTCCTCATAGTAGGGCAACCTCATGAATTGAGCGGGATAAGATTTCGTTCCTCATGGAAACCCATTATTAATACCTTCATGATGATTGTGGCCTTCATAAAGCATAAACGAAATCACAAAAATAATTATCAAATACGGTAAAATAAATTCAATGATTAAAATAAACATTCAAAACATTACACGATCTATGATACATTATGAAATTGAGTACCTTGATGATTTCTATTATATTCCAACCTCCATATGTGAGGTGTCATTCTTCATGGTTTTAAGCCAATCTCTTCTTTCCCATTGAAAAGATGTTTTTCAGTAGTACGATACCTATGGTTCTTAGGAAGAAGGTGTCTATACTCATCAAACACCATCTTTCCTAAACTTTTTGAATGATGATACTTCATCTTAGGGCCACAAACTGGACATGCAAATTTACCCTTTGTTTGAA
Source organism: Picea engelmannii (assembly GCA_009831015.1). NCBI lineage: Eukaryota > Viridiplantae > Streptophyta > Pinopsida > Pinales > Pinaceae > Picea > Picea engelmannii. The sequence goes on along the minus strand of ML786164.1, from coordinate 1,072,545 downwards.
GACCTACAACAAATGGATTGATGTCAATTATATGATGATATTATTTAAAAATTAAACATACACCATGATAACATTAAAATATTGTATAGTATTAAAGACCAATATTAGAATGCTTATACATACCACAAAAATGTGTTAGTCCAGGGCCATCATGAATTGTCCATTAAAGTATTCCACAGAATTTAAATTTCTTCTCCCCGATTGGTTTACATATGTCGTACATTGTGATTCCAACCCATAAATTTAGTAGCTCGTCGATAAGAGGCCTGATATATACATTCATATCTTTAACCCGGTACTTACCTAATTGTTTGAAATTACAAATAATTACTAAAGTAATGATATCATGTAATATATATAATTAAATAAATAAACAAAAGATATTATGAAAAAATTGAAACAAATTAAAATGTTAAATTCAAAAACTTAATGTAAACAAATACTTGGAACAATCATTGTCAACATTATGTGCTCCCTCTTTATTAACATCCAAGGAGGAATGTTATTGTTGATAACAAAAATAAACCACATTGAGTAAATAAACCTAATCTCTCTGAATGGATTAACACTGTCAGCTGCTAATGAAAGCCTAACATTACTAGGTTCATCTTTGAAATATACCCATTTTTCCTCAATTTCCATAAATGTAGAACCATCGGCAGGAATTCATAGAACACCATATTCACTTCTGTTATGTGCATGGTAATCCATAAATTGTGCTATGCTTTCACACCTGAACAATCTTTGCAAATGTGGAATTATGGGAGTATGATGAAGAACCTTTCGAGGCACCCTTTTTGTTACTTGATCAATTTGATATCTACTGATAAGACATTGCAGACATTCGGTTTTCGAAGCATGTTGTCCATAATATATAATATGGTCATTAGGAAATGCATCTATAGTTTGATAATCCATTCCAATGTATTTCATAATGGCATGCAAACCTTGATATGTGCGAGGTAAAATATTTGACGATGGTAACAAAAATTCACCTAACAATCTACAACAGAACAAACAACTAGTTAATGTAAGAATATTAATCGTAAAAAATGCATTCTTATTTTACACATTAATTAGCACTAAAAAAATATATAAAAAAATCAACATTTATGTACAGTATGAGATGAAGCATATTACATACCTTAGTATCTATGCCATACAAGTGTTCGACAAATTATTCATAACCTTTAAGTTCACCAACAACAATGTAGTGGAGAGAAGATTTGCTCGTGATCCTTCATAAGGTCATTTATTTTCCTTTTCTAATAAAGGTTCATCATAAATACCAACATTTTACCCATCCTCATCCGGCTGCGAAAACAAATCTTGGATCATTTGATTTGTCCCATCATTTTCTTCCATGAGAACCTCATTTGCTTGGTCATGATGATGTTCCTCATCTTATACAACATCATTTCTACTAATACTTGCTGCAATATTATGCGGAAAGTTAGAGGAAAACTCTAACTTTATAATTACAAAGAATCATGCAAAATTAGTGTATACTATAACAAACATTCAAACAATATATATACATATGTATAATTTTATATAAAATTGACAAAATAAAAAAAGATAATGAATATATAGCTAATTACCATGGGACGATATTCATTCGATCCGCCATCAGTGTGACCATATTTCCTACAATGTTTTGTAGTTGTTGCTATTAAAATTATTATAGGACGTCTGAGGAAACATTTTTTACAAGGGAAATAACATCTACCATCACCCTTTTCACCTGCTTTACTTTTTTCCCCACCTCTAAAAACATTCTGCAACATTTTTCCGCACAAAAATACCCTTTTGAAACTGTCGTTGTTATAGAAAGATTGTTGCAACATCTTTAAGTTGTCAAATATTTATAGGCCAATTTTAGTTCACTACCGTCACAATTGCGACGATAGTGACCTAAATATATATATATTTTTCCACCTAATTATTTTAGGTCATTCTCAACGGTAAAGTATGACTAAATTATTATGGTCAACTTTTGTCGCTTGTGCAAAAGACAATCTAACGACGTCGCTTATGAGATGAACATTGACCATTATAATTTAGTAAAATAGTAGGCGTCGAGATTGCGACGAACATGGGGTAGATTTAGAAAAAAATAACTTTTTGTCTTGCATGTAGCGACGAAAGAGTACTTTTGTCGCAAGTGGTCGTTGAAATTTTTTCAATATGTAGTAGTGCACTAGCATATTTGGGCCATTTTGCAACGGCTGTTTTGACACTATTGTGACGTTATTTCGTTGATATGACTGTTGGAAAATGTTTAATAGACAACATATGCTTGTCATTGATGGAAAGTACAACAATGAAGATGGCATGAGTACATGAAGAATGTAACAGACGGGCATCAGAAGTAGTTTGGGAAGACGTTGTAGAGCAAGCTCGAGCAAATCAGAATAGATAGTGTAGAGGATGGTTGGCATGATTTATAGGTAGTATTCACTTGTCATTGATGGCAGGATCAGAGTGTGCATCGATGGAAAAATAGGAACAAAGTAAGCTCAGGAGGAATTAGCGCAGAGTCAAATGCAGTGCGTAGGTGTGCACGAGGGATGAGCTTAACTCATGGCTAAAGATCAAAGGAGATAGCGTACTTAGGATCACATCAAAGGTCGAGGCATTTGACACTTAGAAATTCTTCCAAGTAAGGAGGATGCGTAAGCGTGGAGGAGAAGCGTCATTAATCGTTGGATCCCATCCTGAATTCCCGATGACCATCAGATCTCAATGCAGACAAGAGGAGTGCGCAGATATGGAGGATAGATCTCAGGCATTAGATCTGAGCACAAGTTTCAACCACCATTGGATTGAGGAGAACCTGCATGTTCTTTAAAGTGCAAGGAGTAAATGACTCACAAAATCCTGAAAGAAGGAGGACCGTCCATCTTCAGGCAGAACACGTGGACATAGATCAACATTTCGCTGACTGGAGAGTCAAAGGAATGGGGTTCCCTAACCTCTCAAAATCATGATATATGAAATCGCGATGTAATCCAAGCCATCGGATCAAGGTATGATCTGGACCGTTGATCCAACTCCATATCGGAGTTTCGTGAATCGCGACATGGAGAGACAAGAAAACAATGCAACAAGAATGCCAAAATCGCTATATGTGAAATCACGATTCAATCGTAGCCATTGAATCAAGATCATATCTGGACCGTTGATCCAAGTTCGTTTTGGGGTTTCGAGGATCGAGTGTTGGAGATGTCAAAGAATATTAACATCAAGAATCTCGATATCGTGATATGCGAAATTGTGACGTAATCGCAACCGTCAGATCAAGATGTGATATGGACCGTTGATACGACTCCATTACGAAGTTTTGTAGATCAAGACTTTGAAGTGACAAAAACACTGAACGTCAAGAGTGTTGAAATAGCGATGTGTGAAATCTCGACTGAATCTGAACCATCAAATCAAGATGTGATCTGGACTATCGATCTGACTCACGTCAGCATACCATGTCAGCTAGGAACACATGGCACAACCAGGTAATGACAAGTGCCAGGCTGATTCAACATTTCAGGAACATGTAAGTCACAAATTAGAGTGACACATGGAAGTATTCAACACGTGTCAATCCATGTGTGACATTAGTGGATCTACACCACTTCGAAGTTTTAGAAATTGGGATGTGGATAGATGTTGGAGGATGAGGAGGTGCTAAAGGGAACAAGCCTTGTCACATGGTCAGGAGGAGAACAATACAAAAGGTGACACGATAGGAGTGGGGTCCTTCGTCAATACCCCACCATTACGGACCCCCCCCCCCCGTATTAAAGGTAGAAAGGCAAGGGGGGTATGGAATTGCTTGAGAACCGTTGATCTGGGCACTCTAATCCTGGCCGCTCGAGAGATGTGTGCCCAATTCTGGACCCCCCCCCCGCTTAAAGGTAGAATGGCAGAGGGGCTCCAGAATCCAATCCTAACCGTATATCTGGGAGCACATATTCTAGCCGTCTAGATTTGCTCGATGCATATCCAAAAGGTTCATTTGCGCCCCAAACTTAGGAAGGCATAAGCTCAATCGTGCCAAAGAAGACAAGGAGTATCAACTGCCAGAGAGGTTGAGAAATCTCAGCAAAACACCCAGTGATGTTGGACGCATGGTGGAAAATGACCAGAGAAGCTGAAGAGTCACATGGAATCTGCCAGTGGAATGAAGACGATTCATGGAGGAAATTGACAGTTGGATGAGGGTTAGATATCGTAACTAAAACAAAAAGGATGATCTCAACCGTAATAGAGAAGACGAAGAGTCTCAACTGCTAGAGAGAAAAAGGAATCTCGGCTTAACACCTAGTGATGATAGACACAGGGGTTGAACTGCCAGAGAAGTTGAAGAGTCGCGATGATGATCACGTAGAGCACTTGAGATGTGGAGGAAATTGGTGCCGTATGAACATGCAGAGGAATGGAGAATATTGTATGCACAAGATGCACAGAAGCCATATATACACGATACAGAGAAGAGAAGTGGTTGTGGTTGTTGTTGGAGTTTGTTGTGGTTGTTGTTGTTGAAGGTGATTCATGTGTGAAGAAGGAGGAGAGTGCAGTAGCTGAATTGAACACAAGAGGATCTGTGTAATGAATGGACATGTCACACAAAGCATAAAAAGTAGAAGAACAGATAGCGCAAGTCATGTGTGCAGGAAAGCAGTGAGGCAAACAGAGCAACGAAATGCAGCAAAACAATGATGAGTCTAGTAAGCCATTGTTGAACATTATATCACTGTAATAAGTTTCAGTAGAAAAGATTTATATTTTAGGGTGGAAGGGAGGTGCTAGGGAGGACTATTGTCCTCAGAGGTTCAAGTGGGTGCTTGAACACAGGGAGTTGTAGATTCCATCTGGTTGCATCCAGAGAAACCAGGGTGGCAGGGTTGTGCAAGGGAGAAATCTTGTTCTCTGTTATGGGAGGGTGGTGCAAGGGAGAACTCTTTTTCTTTGTTATACAGGTTGGTGCCCGTATGATTGGAAGTTGGTGCTTCCATCCAGGGTGTGCTGGAAACACTCAAGGAGTTGGTTCTTCCTTCTAGTTGGTGATGGAGAAACCAGGGAGTTGGTGCTTCCTTCTAGTTGGTGCTAGAGAAACCAGGGAGTTGGTGCTTCCTTCTAGTTGGTGCTAGAGAAACCAGGGAGTTGGTGCTTCCTTCCAGTGGGTGCTAGAGAAAATAGAGAGTTGGTGCTCTCAGCAAGTAGCAGCTTGAAAAACAAAGGTTGTAGCCTCATTATGAGTTGGTTCTCATATGTATGATAATGTAAAGAATGTAACTATTACTTATCATATAAAGAAAAAGAGGTTTTTACCCTTTATGGGTTTCCTCAGGAAATATCTGTCTCTATGTATCACATGTGTGTGACTGATGTTGAATATTCTATTGCTTACTTCCCTGCACTATTGTGATTGTCCTTCAGTGTTTCTGCAAAGAGTTTAAAAGAAGCATAATTGTTTAAGCACAGTGACAACTGATTCACCCCCCCTATCAGTTGTCCAACAATTGGTATCAGAGCCGGCCCCTTTTATCTAAGGGTATATCCTAGAGCTTAAACATGACAAGCCATGAAGGGGCTTCAGTCACTAGGCCTCCTCTATTTGATGGAACGAATTTTTCCTTCTGGAACGTTAGAATGAGAACATACCTTATCGCCTTAGGAGGTGATGTATGGGATGTAGTAGAGACTGGATACATAAAGCCTGTTGTGTTAGCTTCCAAGGATGATAAGTTACAATTTAGCTTTAATGCTAAGAGAATGAATGTTATCTTGAATGGACTTGCAGAAGCCGAGTTTGTGAAGGTGATGCATCTTCAAACTGGTAAGGAAATGTGTGACAAACTCATTAACGATTATGAAGGTAATGAGAAGGTGAAAGATGCCAAACTTCAAACCTACAGAGTACAGTTTGAAAAGCTACATATGAAAGAAGATGAAACCATTGGGAAGTATTTTTTGAGAGTTGAAGAACTAGTAAATGCAATGAAAGCACTCGGTGAAAAAATTGAGGAACCCTCTTTAGCTCAGATTTTTTTTTATCTCTGCCAGATAGGTTCAACACAAAGGTCTCAGCTATAGAAGAACTTAATGATATGAAGACTTTGTATTTTGATCAACTTTTAGGAATGTTGACTGCATATGAAATGAGGATAGTTACAGATAAAACCACCCCTAGAGAAGCATCATTTAAAGAAGATAAGAATGAGGATTGTGAGCCTGATGAAATTGAAGAAAAATTCATGAGAAGATTAAAGAAAGGATCAGGAAAGTACCAAGGTAAGATTCCCTTCAAATGTTTCAACTGTGGTAAGATAGTTCATTTTGCAAATAAATGTACACACAAGAAACATGATCAAAACTCTGCAGATGAAGAGAAACACAAATCAACAAGATTTGATAAGAAGAAGAGTTTATGTGTAAACAATGATGACTCCTCAGAAGACACTGATAGTGATTCCTCATGTGAAGATAAAGTAAATGACTTCTCACTTATGGCCAAAGAGGATTATGATAATGAAAGAACAGGAGGTGAAGAGAATGATGAAGAAGATGTGGTTGACATGGAAGGAGAACTGATCAGTGCATTGGAAGAGATTGACAGACTAAGAATCAAGAACAGAAAGAAAAGACAATTGTTGATACAATTCGAGAAAGACAATCAAGAACCTGGTGAATATCTTCTCCTACTAAAAGTAGAATTGGAAGAGGCAAAGAAAATCGAAGAGATTCTGAAACAACAGCTATCAGAAAAGAAGACAAGATGTGAATCATTGGAACTAGAAGTAGTGAAAACAAGGAAATAAATGGAGAAATTTCAAGCCTTGTATAATCAAAATTTGTCAAGTATCAAAGCCTCAGAAGGATTAGCCACCATTATGAATCAGTAAAGGAATCCAAATATGAAAACTAGTTTGGGTTATGAACAGGGATCAAGCAGTGGGAAGTGAGGAAATGAAGAACCCATCAACTTTGTCAAAAGTACAACCAATGAAAATAACAAGCCTACAGAAACAAAGGAAGACAATCAGCTGCCCAGGACAAGTAAAGAAAAAGGTTCCAGGATTGAATCTGTAGAACAAAGAAATAATGCACTCCCTGCTCAAAGACATCATCAACATGAAAGAAATCGATTTGCTTAAAGAAGACAACCATTTTCCAGGTACAAAGAATTCTTCTATGGATATTGTTTCTACTGTTCTAACTTTGGTCACAAAGCTGTAAGTTGTTCCTTAAGACTTAGACATGATAAATTAAGATTTCCAAGGAATAAATATCTGCCACAACAAAGAATGATACAGTAAAGTAACAAACCATCACATATTGCAAATTGCCAAATTAAGTCTAGAGACATGCAACAAAGGAGGTCAAGGAATAATAAACAATCAATGATTAGACAACGTTGCAACTACAACTTTGACCTATTGAACAATGAGATTGAATGTTATAAATGTCACAAATTTGGCCACAAAGCTGCAAACTGCCATCTCAAGAATTACAAAGCAGATCCAAGGATAAAGTTCTTAGATAGAAAGACCAACACATGGAAGAGGAAAGATAGTGAAAAGTGTGGTCAAGCACTTTCAACTCAAAAAAAAAAGGTCTCTGGAAATATAGACAGTGGATGTTCCAAGCACATGAATGGAGACAAGGATACACTATTGTCCATAAGTAAAAGAAAAAAAGGAAAAGTGACCCTTGAAAATGATGAACCAGGCAAAATTAAGGATAGAGGGATGATGAGTTTGAGTAATGACAAAGGAGATGCCCGATATGTTCTGCTTGTGGATGATCTGAAACATAATTTGCTCAGTACAAGTCAAAAATGTGACAGAGGTAGTGAAGAGGTATTCACGTCCAAAGAATGTAAGGTAAATGTAAACTTAGGACAAGTGGTGAATAAAGGCCATGGATGATTTTAGGGGCTAAATTTCGCTCATGGGCTAATTTTCCATGTTTTTTTCAAAAACTAGATTTGCTATTTTAAAAATGATTCGCCCAAATTCTATAGGATAAAATTATTTTACCTTAAAAATCGCCAAAATTTTATAAAAACTATACAAAATCCTAATAAATTTGAATATTTTTACAAAAATATCACCAAACATTTATAGTTGGAATATGAAGGATTAGTAATATTCACCAAGGTTTCTACATTTAAAAAAAAAATCCCATCCTTAAAATCATCCCTGATAAAGGCATAAGGACAATTAATGATGTTGAAATTGAATCCTCCTCTGCAAGTAAAGAAGAAGATTCAGATACAATAAAAGCATGTTCAGTTAGCATTTTCCCCATGGATGAAGTAGGATAAGAGCCATGTCATAAGTTGGAAGCAAAAGTCTTGAAGGTTGAGAAGGAAAACACCCAAAGCAAGTTCTTAAACAGCTCCATGACCTTGGATAAGATCTTGGATAGCCAGAGATCACCAAATGACAAATCTGGTATTGGATACAACAAGGAAAAAATCAATACTCCTAAGAAACCTGATACAGGTCCTCTGTCTGTGAAAAAGAAAAGTAGGTATGAGAGTGGTTGTAGCATATTTTTCTTATGATTGAATATGGTTATAAAAGCCTTGGATGGTATGCATCATGAAAGAAAAATGAAAATTGCAGTGATAGAGATCGATGAGAATCAATAAGGAGATCCAAGGGTCGTTTGAAAAGAACAAGCTACAAATACACAGTATGTCAATAGGACAACAACTCTTCAACAACAACATTTTGTTTTACAAAATGATTCACATGACATCCTGTAAAGATAACAAGAGGAAATACCTTGTCAGGGAAAACTAACCATTTAGAAACAAAGGAGAAAAATATAGTCAGAAGCAGAGAGATAACAGTGATAGGGGGATTCATATACTCATGAGAAGAACAGGTTGATGAAGGAGTCGTAGTAAGAGAGGTGGGAATTTTTGAGTCTTCCACAGAGGATACAGCAGAAGCTGAAGATGAACAAGTCCAAAAATAATAAAGAGCTCTAGTTTAGATACAAATATTCCGCATGCCTCAAATGAGAGAGTCCATTTCGTCAGGGGGAGTTTGCATTGGTTTAATATCTGATACCTCCTAAAATAATGCAATAGCTCAGGGGGATCATATTCTCTTTGACATTGATGCCAAAGGGGGAGAAAGGAATATGGGTGCCTTTGTTTCCATCAATGCCAAAGGGGTAGATTGTTGGAAAATGTTTAACAGGTAGAATATGCTTGTCATTGATGGAAGGTACAACAATGAAGATGGCATGAGTATAGGAAGAATGTAACAGACGGGTATCAGAATTAGTTTGGGAATACACTATAGAGCAAGCTCGAGAATATTAGAAGAGATAGTGCAGAGGATGGTTGGCATGCTTTATAGGCAGTATGTGCTTGTCATTGATGGCAGGATCAGAGTGTGCATCGATGGAAAAATAGGAACAAAGTAAGATCAAGAGGAATTAGCGCAGAGTCGAATGCATTGCGTAGGTGTGCACCAGGGATGAGGTTAAATCGTGGCTAAAGCTCAAAGGAGATAGTGTACTTAGGATCACAGGCAGATCAAAGTTCAAGGCCTTTGAAACTTAGAAATTCCTCTAAGTAAGGAGGATGCATAAGCATGGAGGAGAAGCGTCAGTGATCATTGGATCCCATCCAAAATTCCCTATGACCGTCAGATCTCAATGTAGACAAGAGGAGCACGCAGATATGGAGGATAGATCTCGGGTGTTAGTTCCGAGTGCAGGGTCTGACCACCGTTGGATCGAGGAGAACCTACACGTTCTTTAAAGTGCAAAGAGTAGAGGGCTCACAAAATCCCGAAAGAAGGAGGACCGTCCATCTTTAGGTAGGACACATGGACACAGATCAACATTTCGTTGACTGGAGAGTCAAAGGAACGGGGTTCCCTAACCTCTCGAAATCGCGATATGTGAAATTGCAACGTAATCCAAGCCGTCAGATCAAGGTCTGATCTGGACCGTTGATCCAACTCCATATCAGAGTTTCATGAATCACGACATGGAGAGACAAGAAAACAATGCAACAAGAATGTCGAAATCACGATATGCGAAATCGCGATTCAATCGTAGCCGTTGAATCAAGATCAGATCTAGACCATTGATCCAAGTCCATTTCGGGGTTTCGAGGATCGAGTGTTGGATATGTCAAAGAATATTAACATCAAGAATCCCAATATCGCGATATGCAAAATCATGATGTAATCGCAGCCATCAAATCAATATGTGATCTGGACCGTTGATACGACTCCATTATGAAGTTTCGTGGATCGGGACTTTGAAGTGACAAAAACATTGAACGCCAAGAGTGTCAAAATCGAGATGTGTGAAATCCTGACTAAATCTGAACTGTCAAATCAAGATGTGATCTGGACCGTCGATCCGACTCACGTCAGCTAGGAACATGTGACACAACCAGGTAATGACAAGTGCCAGACTGATTCAACATTTCAGGCACATGTAAGTCACGACTCAGAGTGACATGTGGTAGTATTCAACACGTGTCAATCCATGTGTGACGTTAGCAGATCTACACCACTTCGGAGTTTCATAAATCGAGAGGTGGACAGATGTTGGAGGATAAGGAAGGGATAAAGGGAACAAGCCTTGTCACATGGTTAGGAGGAGAACGATACAAAAGGTGACACGACAGTAGTGGGGTCCTTCTTCATTACCCCACGATTTCGAACCCCGCCCCCTCCCCCATATTAAAGGCAAAAAGGCAAGGGTGGTCCGGAATCAATTGAGCACCATTGATCTAGGCACTCTAATCCTGGTCGCTCGAGAGATGTGCACCCAATTTCAGACCCCCCCCCCCTCCACTTAAAGGTAGAATGGAAGAGGGGCTCCAGAATCCAATCCCGACCGTAGATCTGGGAGCATAGATTCTGGCTGTCTAGATTTGCTCGCTGCATATCCAAAAGGTGCATTTGCACCCCAAACTTAGGAAGGAATAATCTCTACTACACCAAAGAAGACGAGGAGTCTCAAATACTAGAGAGGTTGAGAAATCTCAGCAGAACACCCAGTGATGCTAGACGCATGGTGGAAAACGACCAAAGAAGCTGAAGAGTCACATGGAATCTGCCAGTGGAATGAAGACGATTCGTGGAGGAAATTGACAGCTGGATGAGGGTTAGAGATCATAACTAAAACAAAAAGGATGAGCTCAACTGTAACAGAGAAGACAAAGAGTCTCAAATTCCAGAGAGAAAAAGGAATCTCAGCTTAACACCTAGTGATGATAGACACAGGGATTGAACTGCCAGAGAAGTTGAAGAGTCGCGATGATGATCACGCAGAGCACTTGAGATGTGGAGGAAATTGGCGCGGTATGAGCATGCAGAGGAATGGCGAATATTGTATGCAGAAGATGCACAGAAGCCATATATACACGGTACAGAGAAGAGAAGTGGTTGCAGTTGTTGTTGGAGTTTATTGTGGTTGTTGTTGTTGAAGGTGATTCATGTGTGAAGAAGGAGGATAGTGCAGCAGATGAATTGAACACAAGAGGATCTGTGCAGTGAATGGCCATGGCACACAAAGCATAAAAATAAGAAGAACAGATAGCACAAGTCATGTGCGCAGGAAGGCAGTGAGGCCGACAGAGCAACGAAATGCAGCAGAACAGTGATGAGTCTGGTAAGCCATTGTTGAACATTGTATCACTGTAATAAGTTTCAGTAGCAAAGATTTATATTTCAGGGTGGAACCGAGGTGATAGGGAGGATTGTTGTCCTTAGAGGTTCAAGTGGGTGCTTGAACACAGGGAATTGTAGCTTCCATCTGGTTGCAGCCAGAGAAACCAGGGTGGCAGGGTGGTGCAAGGGAGAACTCTTGTTCTCTGTTATGGCAGGGTGGTGTAAGGGAGAACTCTTGTTCTCTGTTATACAGGTTGTTGCCTGTATGATTGGAAATTGGTGCTTCCATCCAGTTGGTGCTGGAAACACTCAGGGAGTTGGTGCTTCCTTCTAGTTGGTGCTAGAGAAACCAGGGAGTTGGTGCTTCGTTCTAGTTGGTGTTTGAGAAACCAGGGAGTTGGTGCTTCCTTCTAGTTGGTGCTAGAGAAACTAGGGAGTTGGTGATTCCTTCTAGTGGGTGCTAGAGAAAATAGAGAGTTGGTGCTCTTAGCAAGTAGCATCTTGCAAAATAGAGGTTGTAGCCTCATTATGAGTTGGTGCTCATATGTATGATAATGTAAAGAATGTAACTATTACTTATCATATAAAGAAAAAGAGGTTTTTACCCTTTATGGGTTTCCTCAGGAAATATATGTCTCTGTGTATCACATATGTGTGACTGATGTTGAATATGCTATTGCTTACATCCCTGCACTATTGTGATTGTCCTTCAGTGTTTCTGCAAAGAGTTTAAAAGAATCATAATTGTTTAAGCACAGTGACAACTGATTCACCCCCCCTCTCAGTTGTCCAACAATGACGACGAATCTAGAGTCTCTGAAACATCGGTTTATGTGATGTGGCATTTTCGAAGAACTTGATCAACCATCGAAAAAGTCACAATATAGGAAAACAATGTGAAACCAAATTTTCCTCTAAATTGCAACAACAACTTTTATAGCAAAAGAAACACATCAATAGAAGTCGTCGTTGCATATGCGATGGCAACTTTTTTTTTGTTTATATAGCTAAACCGTCACATCAATAGAAGTTGTCACCGCCTATTCGACAACCACCTTTTGTTGTTTATGTAGCTAAATCGATGCATCAATATAAGTTGTCGTAACCTATTCAACAACAACTTTTTGTTGTTTATGTAGCTAAACCAATGCATCAATAGAAGTTGTCGTTGCCTATTTGACGACAACTTTCTATTGTTTATATAGAAAAAACTTTGCATCAATAGAAATTTTCATTGCATGGGCGACGACAGCTTTTCATTGTTAGTATAGAAAAAATTGTCACATCAATAAAAGTTGTTGTCAAATATGCGACGACCCAAATTTATTTAGAAAAAAAATAAAAAATTATTTTGGGCATCAATTTTGATATAAATATTAATATTAATATTAAATCCCAAAGGGTATTGCATGAGCCCCGTATTGATTTCACAAAGCCTTGGGACTTCTTTGATGGAGCTTGTAAAGGCTCTCCATAAATGTGTGGGGATGGAGTCATACTCTTTTTAGATCATTACCACTTCTTGTCCTTAAAATATGGAGAAGGACTAGGAGAAAATAAGATGGTTGAATTCTACACCCTCTAGATGTTGATGAAAGTGGCACTTGAAAAAAATATTAGGTGTTTGCAAGTTGTTGGAGATTTTAAGTTGTTGATGGATTGGGATAATGGAAAATTTAATATTACATATTTGATATTGGAGCCAATCATGGCACTATGCTTGGAGAAAAAAATTATGTTCAAGGAAACCTCACTTTTCCATATCTACATGGATTTTAATAAAAAATAGGATATGTTGTCAAAATAATCCATCATGCTACAAGGCTCCTTGTGGAATGTGAATACAAGGACAATTCTTTACTAGAAGCTACTCAATTGTCTATGTTTTGATGATTGGTTGATAGGTCTTGGGGTATATATAGAATTATGTTTTCTTGGAGGTTAAAGATGATTCTAGTTATGTTAGGTTTTGTCTAGATTGATTTTGTATGGCTATGTACAAATGATATATGGATCTCTTTTGGAATATGAAATGTATATGTTTAGGTTAGTATCAGGGAAGATGAAGTAAGGAAAAAGGATAGTTTATGTGTATTTTTATTTCCTACTGAGATATCAAATACAATGAGTTTTTCTTTGGAATATATATATATACCCATTGTTTCAAGATGCAACTAGGGAAATTGAATTTCCATCTGTTCAACTGTAAACCATTTTTCCTAATATGGACACTGCTTGGCCCTACTCTAAAGAAAGGTATATCATTATGTCAAATAGAATTTATCTATTGGTAAATAATTTTATCAATAAAGGATGACACCATATGGCTTGAGTCCACATTTGTTGGTCCTAAAACCTTTTGTTCTACATTAAGCATGTGTGGATAGTATGTCTTTGGAAGATCAACATAAAATATTATATGCATACGAAAAAAGGGTGGAAGGTTGAACTAGAAGGAACTATTTCATACTACCTTTAAAATGGAGTAAGGACCATACTAAAGAGATTTTATCTTTCAATGATAACCTTTAAACTTTTCCTTTTGCAATTGAATCCAAACTTGTTTTTTGTCAATTGGATCTAGCTCGAGTGGTTGTGAGATGGAGTGTTATCCTCCCCACCTTGGTTTTATTCTTGTAAGGATATGTTAATGATTCAAGCTTATACATAATCCAATTTACCTTGGGTACCATCCTCATAATGAGGGAAAGTTCTTGGTGGGTTTCCCTAGGAAATGTATTACGCAGATACAAAAAAAAGAAAAAAAAAAATCCAAACTTGGTCACAATATTGGAAAGATGAGGTATTATATGTGCATTGTGTCTCTATTTGTATTTTAACTATGAGCACTGTGAAATAGACTAAACCTACTCAAGGATTAGAAGAAGTTTCATAATAAAGGTATTGTCCCTATCTCATTCTTTTGTGATATTTGAAGTGGAGGATGTTTATGGTGGTAGAAGTGCAACATCAATAGGACTAGTTGGTTGAAAATGAAAGCAAGAATGGAAGGGACTATGGTTAGTGGAACTATGAAGTATACAATTATCGGCATTTGATAAAAGTTAGATTTTCATCCCACGTATAAGGGTTCACGATTGGTTATATCTATGAAACAAGTGTACTAAGGTTCAATTGACAACTTCAATTTGACCATCAATATAAGGGTGGAAATTTTTGGAAGACATTAGCCATTGTGTCAAGCATAGTCCACTAGGAATACCAAAAATGGATAATAATCATAGAGTCATGGGTTAAAACTATAGAGGAGGGAAATCCCAAATTATACAAACAAAAATGAAGAAAAGAAGCAACATCAAAGGTTGCAGTATCCTTCTTACAAGGAACCATGATGGACATTTTAGAGAGTCAATTGAAACCAAAACATATGCGGTCATGTTAAAATTTAGCCATTAGTAAACCATAAACTTACACTAGTAGATTCCTAAGGTATAAAGGACACAATCAAAGTATCATACATACCTAAATGGTGATTTAGCGCAACACAAAATTTGAGGTGGTTATTGTTACACCTCAATATTGCTCACTTCGATAAGTGTCGTAAGTGTCACATGTTCCTCTCAACTGTCGCAAGTGTCACATGTCATTCACAAGTGTTGCAAACATCAAACAAAGCATACTGCCATGATGAAGACACCAAGGAGACATTTATAATACCTCAGACACTTGATTTGGAGGAGGGAGAATGATTAAATGAAGTCAAGGAACTCTTATCACCTGAAAGGAGCTCTTAAACTAGGGTTTTGAAGGTGAGCGCTCCTCTACATCAGCCTTAGGAGCGTTGGAACTCCCCTATAAGGTATTAGGGAGTGTTATAATGAAAAACTACCCCTTTGAGGGAGTTCTATCCATCCTTGGAGTGCTGGGGCTCCCATCAATCCTCCTAGGGAGGGCTATAGCGCCCTGATGCCCCTTTTGAGGGAGCGTTGTCTAATCTGGGAAGTGGTTGGCCCATTGAGGAGAACAAGGGGAGGATATTTCGATTTTAGAAGGAAGTTGCATTCGAATTCTTGGTTCAATAAGAAGATCCATCTAAGGAGGTAATTCCTCAACCTACCCTAAAGATACCTCAAGAGGTTAAGCCTCTCTTAACCTATATAAGCAGGCTCTATGATGGTGAAAAGGGAAAGAATTGCTAGCATGAAACCTATGATCTCATAGGAAACACACAGTCAGCTAAAGGAGAGTGATCAGTGAAGTTGCTATCATCTAGGTCATGGATATTTTGAGCAAGGGTTAGACAAAGGGGACTTGATGAAGCCGTCGCAATCACATCTATGATTGTAAGTACTGTTGTCGTTATTCTCATTAATATGACACGCTTGGCCTATTTCTTTCTAGTTTGTGTCAGATTTTACATGAACTTATCGTTGATAGATAGATCTGTTTTCAAGCTAATATCAATAGAGTAGGAAGTGGTCGTACTTTGTTTGTCTACATGGCTCATCGAGGAGAGAAATATTGCAGCTCAACTCAGAGCGTGCAGGGACAAACATCGATTAAGAGGTACTTTTGTTCTCCTTCCTCCTCATGCATTAGTTTGTATAGATTTGAAAGGAATTCAGTTTCCACATTAAGCACTTTCTGTCTTAGAGTTTAGGTTCTAGCTCTTTGAGGCAATCTACCTGTCCGCAGGGAGATTTTCCTACAACAGAAACTGGCGACTCCACTGGGGAGTCCTCAAATCAAAACATTTTGTTTTGATTTCTCCTCATAGACCTTGTATTACCCCTTGATTGTTTTCAGACCTGGTTCACTCATTTTTGATTGATTTCATGAGCTGATTGACTCCCTACCCCATCACACTCATCCTGATTATCGAGACTGGACTACAGTTTTTGGATTTTTGACATTTTTTTGGATCTTTTTGAACCTGACGCCCCTGTCTCTATGTTAACAGAGCACCAACGCTCCCTAAGTGCCTTACACAGAGCACTATAATGCTCCTTACCCTTTGCAACAGAGCGCCAACCCTCTTTTGGCCAAAAAAAATTCCAGAATTGCTCTTTTTCAGGGTTTTGCGTCTGGTTTCACTTGCTGAGTCTCCCTGTGAGTCAATGTTTCTTCCTTTTCATCTTTGACATCTTTCTTTTTGAAGAACAAACACCTTATTGTTTAGATCTTGTAGCCCTCTTCACTATTGTTTTTGAGTTTTTCTGTTGTTTGGAGTCTGAAACCAATGCATTGTCTTTCTCTCCTTTTTGATTGAGCGAAAAACTCTGGTGAAGGACATCAGAGTCCTATAGATCTTTTCATTTGGTTTTAGTTAAGATCATTGTTCTTCGACATTTATTTTGGTGTGAATTTCTTGATTTCTCTTTGGTTTTTCTTTTATTTTGCTTCTCCTTTTGATCATAATGAGAGGGTGCATTGTTTGTACGATTCTTGCTTGTGTTGATCTGATTTTCATTGATCCAAAAAGATAATTAGCAAGACAAGCATTGTTTTGAATTAATCATTATTCATATAGAAACTATAAAGAAGCATCTTCATGATTGATTTTGCAAATTAGAAGGTATTTCAAATTTTTTTAGCATCACATCGGATTTGATTGAAGAAAATTTGTTTGAGGACATTCCTTGTTAGTGCTTGTTAGTGAAAAGAACTCTCTCTTTCCCTTAGATAGATGTTCATTGAAAAGAAATGATTTCTTATCATATTTGATGCATTTTTGGGATTGAGTCATAATTCCATCTGTTTCACATCCATGCACCCCTCTTGAGTAAAGAACAACTATAAAATGAATGCTAATTAAAAATTATCTATAGCATTTTCTTTTCTAGGATCCTCCACCAACAGTAGACTAGGCTTAGTACTTTGGATTAGGATGTGAGAATAACTCTCCAAAGTTTCCAAAACAAACATTAGCATCCTGAGTTAGGGAGAGTCAAATCCAATTGTTGTATAAGTCTACCTGGGATCCCCCTCTCACACAGGGGTTACGCATGAGGTCGCATTTAGGTGAGCTATGGAGATTATCCCTCCGTGGTTTGACTGATTGTAGTGGTCAGATCATATTATGGGGACCGCTTAAAGGTAAATCCACAATTACTGCATGGAATCCTTTCTAGTTGATTTTGGGCTAGATACCATGCTCGTACATTTGGATCGGACTGTCGACTATACCCGCCTAGGGGCTGACTGCCAATTGGTAACCTTAGTGACCATAATCTTTAGGGTCTTACACAAGGTGACGGTGAAGGGAAGTCTCACTGTACCTGGAGCAGACATTGGTCAAACTCACTCGGGCTCCTTGGAGGGTAAATCCACAATTACTGCGTGGAATCTTGCACCAAGGCATAAGTCCGTTAAGAAGGTCACCATTTTAACTATTCCACCATATCCCCACCCCTTCTTGACTTGATCACGTGATGTTGGATTTCATCACCAACTAGTACGGTCATCAAGAGAAGGCCTTGTTTTCTTGGTTGTGATTCTTATATTCTATTAGCGTATGATGTTTCTTTTTGATAGTTGGCCATAGATCATTTTCGCCAACTCTTTTTCACCAACATTGACCCTCCACACCGTTCGCTGAGGCTACAGGGACTTCCTACAAAAAATATGGAAGGGAACACCCCTTTACCCCCTCATTCTATACAGGAATCTCCTCAACAAAGCGAGGTTCAAAATACTACAACTTCCTAAGAAGAAGTTCCCACTCCTTTAGAAAATTTTTGAATTTTTTCAGAGTCTCCGGAAGCTTTCCGCATTCCGGAGGGATATGAACGACGTGTCCTCCAACTGAATTCGGTTGGTGAATTTGTCGTCGTCAATCCTTCTGACATTCTGGTTGGGTCTCGTTCAAACCCTTTAGCCGATGACCCCTTTTGGACTGCAGACATTGTTCGAAGTCCACCGCGCATGGTGTGGGATCTTTACGAAATGGGGATGGGTGTTGACGCACCTATCACCTACACCGTACCCCTAAACCATTTTACTGGTACCACCTTTTTTACAGCCACACCATCCATTGGTTCGAACACATCATCCATTGGCCCAAGGTCTACTTCTTCTCTCCAGACGACCCATTCTACAATGGTCCCTCACATTCTGACTATTCCTACTGGTAATGCGGTGGTTAGACAAGCTGCTATTGGCACACCAGTAACACCAAGACCTACATCATCACTCCCTTTTGAGTACAAAGCACTGAATTTTTCCACTGCCACTACTACCCAAGTTATGTCGAGAGGTTCCATACCTATCCAACAACCCGGAGGGACCGGTCTTGGTGGTCTTAATCCATTTAGCAATACCAGTCGGTCATTTATGTCTGGTTCTCAAATTCTGAGAAATCTACCTCAAGCTGGGGGGCATCCTCCCACCGTAGGAAAACTTTCATTTGGGGGGCACCCTCATGCTGGGGGGAATCCTCAATCTGGAGCCTACTATCAACTGTATGGACAAAATGTGTCTGCCACACCTAATTCATGGAATATCCCTTTTCCAGGAAACCCACAGTTTTCAGCAGGACACAATTCTCAAGCACCGCAACAAACCCCTTATGGACAAACACCAAATCTAGCTTATAATCCTCAAAACCCATCCAATTATCCTCTGCTCACACATGTTTCTCAAAACACCTCAAATCATGTGTACCTGGTCAACACCAACCTCATACAAGAGGGCCCACTAGTTACAATTACCCACATAACCTAGTGTATGGCCCTACTGGTGTCCCCATGCCACACTAGAATTACCCACAGGTTAACCAACAACTACCTTTTCTAGCAACCTTGGACCTTCTAGAATTGTCTCGGTTAACGAATGATCCTATTTATCATTCTCTGGTTTTGCCATCTATTCTAGCTAAACTTCCTTCTGATATCCCAAAATTCGACGGAAAGTTCAGAGAAGACCCAAACAACCACGTGATGACTTTCCATTTGTGGTGTTTATCCAACTCCCTCATGGACGATTCTATACATTTGCATCTTTTCCAATGAACGCTTACGAGTTCTGCAGCAAAATGGTATATTGAACTGCCACGTGCCTCTTTCCACGACTTCAACTCCCTTGCCATGTCCTTCCTCACACACTTCCAACTACCCATTCGATACAAGACGGGTACTGAACTATTGACCACTCTTTGTCAGAAAACCTTTGTACATATCTCCGATCATATTCATGAATGGAGACGACGATGAAGGCTAATCAAAGAGGTCATTCCTGACCAATTGTTAGCGGAATGGTTCACCAAATCACTATTACCCCAGATCGCTCGTGATGTTGCCATGGGTGGTGTAGTCACCGAGGAAGAAGCTATTTCCCGAGCTCAGTACTTAGACTTAGTTTATTCACAGTCTGGTACTCTGTAAGAGTTGATACCGAATGTTATCAGTGCCACTAACGATCCATCCAAACCATCATCTTCCTCGCACACGGATGGAGTTATTGGCTCCGTCAAAACCCAATCTACTTCCCAGTCGACTAGAACCAATCAGCGGCCCGCTTTGACGACTGATCCTAGTCCAAATGCACCCTCTTCTACCCCCCCTCAAACTCAGGTCTCTGAGGTGAATGTGGTCCAATCGACCCCTTCACAACAACTTGGGGGAAAGAAGAAAGAGATAAATAAACCAAAGAAAAACAATAACAATGAACAACAAAAAAATCAACCGCAAACTCCTACTGCCGGAAAACAACCACAACGAAAACCAAAATTCCCATGTCTCATTTGTGGTGACGATCACTACACTTGAGACTATCCACATCGCGATGAAGTGGCCAATATTTTTAAGGAAAATTTGCAACCCACTGTGCTTACTCAGCCTTTTCCAAAACAACAATCTTTGGTTGCCCAAACCCCCACCGCAGGGGGCAGTTCTAACCAATTCCATGATGAGGCCTCGACAAGTGCCCACATTTACATGTTTAACGGGGTTAGTCTGACCACTCACACTGCAACATATGACACGCCAGTTAAACCTGATAAGCCGAAGACTACTAATGGTTCTGTACCGGACCCATTACCATCTTCCGTTAGTCCTCTGTCTGCTAGCCCTCCATCCGAGCCACTTCAGATTGAGAAACCTTAGTTTGACTCCATCTTACGCCCTCCTAAGAGAACTATCCAAAAATCTACCTTCAATCCTAGTTCACGGGCTGCCCAAAACTACAACATTGTTGAGTATTTGGCTCAAGCACTGTGTGCTATGTCTACTTTGGAAGTTCTACAACACTGTCCCAGCCAACGTAGAATTCTCTTAGTTGCTATCGACGCTTTCGATCCTGAGTCATCAAATAACCTCACATTTAATCTGGATGATCATCAACCATGACTCTCCCACCAACTAGCTTTTCAAATCGATGTTGTTGTTCACAATAAACAAATCCACCGAACTATCTTGGATGAGGGAGCCTCTACTTGTGTCATGTATTTAGCTTGTTGGAAAGGCTTAAAATCACCTTCCCTTAACAAATACCCTACGATGTTACACGCTTTCGATGGGTGAGGTTTTCATCCTCACGGATTGTTACATTCCTTAGCCGTTCAGTTGGGCGGAAAAACCTTTACCGTTGATGTCGAGGTGGTCGATGCCCCCCTCGATTACAACCTACTCCTTGGAAGAAGTTGGTTCTACACTATGAATGTCGTCGCCTCATCGGTGTTTCGATGTGTACAATTCCCCCATCAAGGAAAAATTGTCACTATCGATCAACTCGATTTTTGTACACCCGACGCTCGCGTCCTTGCCACCAACAACATTCCTTTTTTGGGAGACCACCCAGTTACGTATGAAAGCATTGGTGTTGGCTTGTTGAAAGATTCTATCCTTATGGGTACTTTCCCTACACCACTTCCACCTACCACGCATCATAATGCCGCTGTCAATATGATCTCTACTATGCCTTATCAATCCTTGGAATCATCTGATCCTTCGATTGTACCTAGTCCTCTAGAATTCGATGTGCTAGGTGACACTATGCCACTTAACCCAGCTGAGGCCACATACGTAGCTATTCAATCCGCCTCTCCCTCTCTGAACAACCCACATTTATTGGCACCTGATGCCTACTTGGTGCCCTCATGGTTGGATTCCCTATCGTCTGTTGTTAATTACATTTCCCAAATTTTCCCTTCTAACGAATCTATTATGGAAATGATTAGTATCGACGATCTACCTTGGGATGATAACCATGATCGATCCTCTTTTCTTCCACCTTTGGAATAAATTCACCAAGACATACACTCTGTCTTTTCTCCCGATGTTACCGATGCTCTGCAATCTCCTATCCTCACACAAGATGCTCTTTCTGAGGGGAATATGGGTAAAATCTCTACCATGATCATTATTGATATTTCGATCAAAGAAGGTGTCATGGAAAATATTAACCTTGGTGCAAATTGCACACCCGAAGAAGTGGTCTCTTACACCGCTTTGTTTAAAGAATTCTGTGATGTCTTCGCATGGAGCTACGAGGAAATTCCAGGGATCGACCCTTCAATCGTCGTGCACGAAATCAAGACTTACCCTGGCGCGAAAAATTTTCGACAAAAACTCCGCCCGGTTCATCCCAAGAAAATCACAGCTATAAAGGAAGAAGTTGAGAAACTTCTAAAATCTGGATTTATCTATCCTGTCCCTTTGACAGAATGGGTCTCCAACCTTGTTCCAGTTGCAAAAAACCAAGGGACCATCCGTGTTTGTGTTGACTATCAAGATCTCAACAAAGCTTGTCCCAAGGACAACTACCCTACGCCCTTCATCGACCAAATCATCGATAATTGCGTTGGGAGTGTAATCTTCTCTTTCATGGATGGCTTCTCTGGGTACAACCAGATTGAAATATTACCTGTTGATCAACATAAGACAACCTTTATCCGCCCATGGGGAACTTTCGCCTATCAAAAGCTACCTTTTGGCCTAAAAAATGCTGGTGCTACTTTTCAGCGGGCCATGTTGTATGCTTTCCGTGATATCAAGCATATCGTAGAGCCTTACCTCGATGACTTACCTGCCCACTCATCTAATTGATCCGATCACGTTGATCACTTACGGGCTATCTTTCTTCGATGTCGGTTCTACCGTATTCGCTTGAACCCACATAAGTGCATTTTTGCTGTTGAATCCAGTCGACTCCTCAGTTGATCCCAAAAGATAGGATTAGGGTGGATCCCTTAAATATCAAGGCCATTCTAGCCCTACCCCCACCTACCAATTTAACCCAACTCCAAAGTTTGCAAGGAAAAGAAAACTTCCTTCACCGTTTCATTTGCAACTATGCCGAGATAACTAAAGGATTTATGTAGTTACTGAAGAAGAACACCCCTTTCATATGGGATGTCACCGCTCAACAGTCATTTGATGCTCTTAAGAAGGCCTTGACCCACACACCTTTGTTACATCCTCCAGAGTATAAAAATGACTATATCCTTTAATTGGCTTCCTCCACTTCCACTATCGCGATGGTGTTAGTTCAAGAGGACCCCAACGGTGAAGAACATGTGATTTATTACCTGAGCAAGAGTCTATCTGGACCCAAACTCCGATATTCACATGTAGAGAAACTGGCCCTGTAAGCCATCATCGATGTCCAGATATTCCACCACTACATCTTATTACGCACTACCATGGTGATTGTGGACTCCAACCCCATGTACCACATCTTGACACGTCAAGTACTTGGGGGAAAATATTCTAAATGGATCATCATCCTTCAGGAATTCAATCTTGAATTTACGAATTCCAAATCCAAAAAGTCCCTGGTGTTTGCAGAGCTTATCTGTGCTCTCCCTCGTGCTGATGAAGACATCGAACCTAGATATTCTCTCCCCGATGGATCTCTTTTCCTCATCAGCACCTCTGATCCTTGGTACAAAGACATTCTCCTTTACCTTCAAACCCAACGTTTTCAGCCTAACATCTCTCGCGAAGAGCGTCGACATATTCGCTACCATTCTTGTCGTTACCTTATCATCAGTGACACCTTGTATCACCATGGTATTGACACTATCCTTTGACGATGTCTGGTTCACAAGGATGTTGAACACGTTCTGAATGATTGTCACCTTGGTTCCTGTGGCGGTCACCTTTCTGGGATGGCCAAAGCCCAAAAAATCCTACGTGTCGGCTACTTTTGGCCCTCGATTTTCAAAGATTT
Organism: Picea engelmannii; assembly: GCA_009831015.1. Lineage (NCBI taxonomy): Eukaryota > Viridiplantae > Streptophyta > Pinopsida > Pinales > Pinaceae > Picea > Picea engelmannii. The sequence goes on along the minus strand of ML786164.1, from coordinate 1,048,759 downwards.
CATCGAGGCAGTCAAAAAGTTCCCACCCTGCCAAGTCATTAACAAGAAGGCACACACCCACCCTACTACGTTGCACCCCATTATTTCCATCGACCCCTTTGCCAAGTGGGCCATCGACTTCATGCAATGTAAGCCTACCTCAGTGGGGGGGCACGGTTATATAATCGTCGTCGTTGACTACTTTACCAAATGGGTTGAGGCTATGCCTACATTCCTTAACGATGGTCATACCGCAACTCTGTTTCTTTTTAACCATATCATAACTCATTTTGGTGTACCATGCACCATTGTCACTGATCACGATGGACACTTCAAGAACCAGATGATGATCGAATTTCATATCAAATTGGGTTTTCACCATGAAAACTCATCCCCTTACTACCCTCAAGCCAACACACAAGTTGAGGCCATCAACAAAGTCCTGAAAACCATGATTCAACGCATGGTAGGGGAAAACAAGAAATCATGGCATCTACAACTTTTCTCCACTCTCTGGGCTTATCGCACTTCCATGAAAACCGCAACTGGATTTACTCCTTTCCAGTTGGTATATGGCATCGAAGTTGTTCTACCAATCGAGTGTGAGATTCCATCTCTCAAACTTAAAGTAGAACTCCTACCCCATACTTCTGCAGAAGAAGAATGTTTCTTGTATCGATCCAAGCTGGACGAAACATGTCGTGATGCCGCTCTCATTAATGAGGCACATTAGAAATGAATTAAGAGTCAATACGACAAATCCGTCCATCCTCGGACTTTTGCAGAAGGAGACTTAGTCCTCATCTATGACCAAGCTAATGACAAATTGGGGACATGTAAGTTAGAACCTCTATGGCATGGTCCCTACATCGTGAAGCATGTTCTACACAGAGGCACTTACAAATTAGTAGATTATGATGGAATTTCCCTAGGAGAGCCCCGGAACAGGCTTTACCTTAAAAAGTACTATGCTTAGATTACCCGGCATGTGTACTTTGTACATTATTGTATTTTAGTTTGGTGTGTCTATTTCTTTCACGTGCTCAAGTCTTTACCTTTTCCACTCATGAATGTGCTTGTTTTTTCATGCGCAGATGGCATATTCCTTTCCTATCTTTTTCAGGTCTGTGGATGGTGCTAGTCAACATACCCAGAACATTGCTTTGGCAACATGGGTTATTTACCAATTTGACGAGGTGGTGAGTTTAGGAGGTATCTTCTTAGGACCAACAACCAATAACATGGCAGAATATCACGCTGTCATTTAGACTGTTGACCCAAGACGCCTCCCTAGGTATCTCTCGCATCATTGTTTACTTAGACTCCCAACTCGTGGTCTATCAACTCAACCATATCTACGCTATCTGTAATCCCATCCTGCTACATCTCCACCTGCAAGTTCGTCGTCTTGAATGAATGTTTGATTACATTGAATATAAACACATTCCAAGAGAACTCAATAGTGTTTTGGATTCGTTAGCTAATTACATCATGGATCAGTATCTCGCCCATATATAAGATTTAAGGAAAGTAAAATTCTACTTCACATGTAAATTAAAACACATCACAGACATCATCATGTACAAATCATTTGGCACTATAAAAACTCAGAACTGTATATATATATATATATATATATATATGGTGTGACTGAAATGTTTTGATTACATCAAAAAAGTATGTAGAAGAGCAAAATGTTGGGTCTTTAAACCCATACAACATCGCCTGACAAGGCATAAAAAAAACATAATCACTAGAGAGACTCTAATCTCCCTGCACTATATTGTGCTGCGAGTAACATATCACTGCACGCACTACACATCTCAGTAGAGAATTGACATTCTCTGACACTCCCACAGTGTGCCTCTGTAGATGTAAAGGCACTTCTCTCCTCCGTAGAGGAGGAATTCCCATCATGAGGCCTTCGAGGTTTCTTTCAACCTCCTGGAGACCTATCACCGGTACTCTCGGATCTGCTACAACTGGAGCACCCCCACGACGTCCTGGTATCGGTATATCGGTCAGGTGCACTACTCCCTTGTCTGCATGTTGGAAACAATACATCTTTTAAAAACTCTTCTATATATCCAAAAAAATATATATACATCAAAAAATTAAAAAAACAAAAACTAGAAAAGGTGTTGCTCAGACTTTTACCTGACACATCCTAGTCTTCCCCCACGGGTAGAATCAAATCCATACTCCCGCGGAAATCTATCTCAGCATACGGGAATTCTTCTATCTAGAGATACTACCGTCGCAGCCAACCAAAGAAATCACCAGTGAAATGGAACTCTGACTCCGCTACTAGCCTCGGAGGCAAACTAGTCCACCTCTCCATCCTTGGTTCGTCCACTGGTCACACCACCAGTGCTATATGAGGTTGCATCTGGGGGATGCGTTCTAGAAAAAATGAGACCAGAAAAGAGCCATAACTGAACTGTTTTTGTCCCATCCTGCACCGCGAAACCTGTTCCTTCACATTTCAAAGGAACCTTGCACTCCAGTTGAACAATGTTGGTTCCAAGCACTATACACCATAAACCACCTGTGATCTTGATGGCAAATGCGTTCTAGTACTTCCCATCATGCTCGTGATGGCAAACAAAATGGATCGGAGGGGTAGCTCTTGGATATCCTTGATAGGGATTCTACCCCCTACCAGTCTTGCTCCTGGAACGCAGTGACGTGCCAGATACACGCCCACTTGTTCAGGTAGTCCCCTCTGACCGGAAAAATATATGGTAACCCCTCTTTTCGAAAGGCTAGTCAAGAAATACACATCTTCTAACTCAATGGTTAGAATATGTGTGCCAATCTGGAATCCTTGCTCCACAACATCCCATAAGCTGATCATGTGCTCAAGCAACAAAATCTCCTTCCTCATTTTTTGCAATTTGAAGAATTTTAGTAAGCCACAAGATCGCAATACAGCCCATGTGCGAGGACTCTTCAAGGCAGCCAAGTCATCAATCTCATGCTCTCGTTCTTTCCACTCGATCATGGTCGCCGAAATCACCTACAAAACAAAAAGAATAAAGAATTTCATTATTTCAATGTTTTGGCAATTTTGGCAATTTTCAAAAGCAATTTAAAAAACATGAAATCTAATGCCCACATTATTTAAATAGACCACGCCCTCTTTTACAATCATCATGCCCTCTCTTATCCATTCAACATTCATCACACAACAATAAAAACATTTTAAAATGAAAACGATTTCTTTATGGCTGTGTGGGCATATGTGAGAATTTTTCATGGGTTCTTTGACAAAAACGACCCATCCACTTAGATATTAAGGCGTTGGCATCATGGCTATCCCCTTCTAAAACGTTTTTGCAAAAATAATCCCCTTTTTCCATTATTTTTAAAAGACGTTGATTTGATCTTTTTGGGGCGACTTAGGGCTTCATTTTTTGAATTAAATTTTGCTATGAAAATGAATATTAAACTATGTAATTGAAAGCAGGAGAGATGAAGATATACCTAGTCCAAATGGCGAGAAAAATGGTTAACCGTAGCTCCGATATCAAGCAAATCAAGATCCACATCTAAAATTAGAATCTCCACTGCTACAACTCCTTATGCAAAATGAAATGGTAAATGGAATTTTCATTGTATTACTATTTATAAATTTGCATTTTTTATAAGGTATAGTCATTTATGGGTTTCTCTAACAATATAATGGCTTCACTAAACCACTGGATTGCAGTCTTGACATCACAGGTTTCCGAACACTTTCGATCATTTTTGTACCTTGTCACATTCATGAGCATAGTCTTAGTTCGTTTTCAAGCTCTAAGACATGAGAACACAACAGGTAAACTTTTATCTCTTTTTCGGACCCGCATGGATACACGAAAAAGGAACCCCCCTAGAGTCATCTTTAAACCCTTTTCAGACTCTCTAAATATGAAAAGATTTCCGAGTGACCTTGCTTCCTTTTGACACTCGTTAAAAGGTTCGAAAGGGCGTCTTTTGAGCGATAGTTTATCTCTTTTTCGGTCTCGTTAGACTACTGTACGAAAAAGGAACTGAGAGAGTTATCTTTTAAGTGTTTTTCCAAACTCTGTAATCCTGAAAAACCTTCGAGTTTTCTGTCTTTTGACTCGCTAAAGCACACATCGAGAGACCCATACAAGATCGAACCCTTACTTCTTCCAATTTGTTAAACAAAGGAAGAGGAACTTACCGAAGGTGAGTTATATCAAGCATGTGTTATCCTCCTCGAGCTCATTAAATAAAAAATAGGTACTCGTCTATCTGGATGGGGGAAAAATTGAAAGAAGCAAGCCAAGAAGTCTCTTGAGAACATTACCAAGTAATTCTAAGAGTTTCCCTTGAACACGACACTTTGTCATTTGCATGCATTATAACTTGTTGAACCTCTGCACTGAGCCAATCCTTTGAGTTTCTTTAACTCCTTTGGATCACCTAACATAATTCATAGCATCCACTGCATCATCATGTTTTGGTCCATGTCATGTTTTTGTTGTTGTGCCTCAGTGTTCAAGGGAAGTATCTGCCTCGAGATTCAACCATCCCAAGTATCTTGCCTCAAAACCTCTGTCAGTCCACGTCCATTTGATTCACCAATTACATCTCCATGTCTGTTTCATGTCGTTGATGGGGGATACATCAAGGCCCTCCTTTGAAAATCTTATTCCTGTCAACCTCAACACATTATCCAGGAATTAGGATTAGAAACCAGTTAGTACTTTGGGACCTGCATGCCTTAATGGCAGGCCTCCTCACATTCGACAATAGGTTTACATCATTGACCTATGATTGGATGATTCCACAAATGTTTGACTCTAACTCATCCATTCACATTCGTTGGAATGTACTAGGGTACCTTGGGAATCACTGACATTAATGGTGATCTTCGTCGCACTGGTTAACGGTTCACACCATTGACCGGTAATCAAGTGGTTTCTTCCATGTTAGACATAAAGACATCTATTCACATGGTTAGATTCGTACCACATCGGGATCGGTAAGAAGACCCTGGGTTGAGTGGTCACTTTGATATATACTTTGCCCAGGTTGCGAAGGAGTTTCTCTTGGACGAATCATGCATACACTGTTACATAGATCCACTTTGTATTGGTCGTGGCTATGTCTTGTCATCTCGTAGATCCACTGTGTATTATTCATGGCTACGATCAATCCAGGTCATCAAAGTATAGATCCACATTGTATCCTCGGTGGCTATACCTTTTCATCAATACAATTATGGATCCGCAGTGTATTTTATGGCAGCCATATCTTGCAAGTATTAATCACCCAAGCATAGGTATGCCTGCCTTGGGTTTTGAAATATGTCATGAGATTTGTTGGATGTTTGTGTGTATCTTCGGTCATTTTCTCTGAGTCTATACCCTTGCTTGAACATCCACAAAGTATTTCAGTTATCAGTTCGCATCTTCTAACTTCATACTTTGGGGGGAAATCTGTTACACCTTAATATTGTTCACTTCGATAAGTGTCGTAAGTGTCGCATGTTACTCTCAATTGTCGCAAGTGTCGCATGTCATTCACAAGTGTTGAAAACATCAAACAAAACATACTGCCATGATGATGACACCAAGGAGACATTTAGAATACCTCAGACACTTGATTTGAAGGAGGGAGAATGACTAACTGAAGTCAAGGAACTCTTATCACCTGAAAGGAGCTCTTAAACTAGGGTTTTGAAGGTGAGCGCTCCTCTACATCAGCCTTAGGAGCGCTGACGCTCCTCTATAAGGTCTTAGGGAGCATTATAATGACAAAATTCCCCTTTGAGGGAGTGTTATCCATCCTTGGAGTGTTGGCGCTCCCCTCAATCCTCCTAGGGAGCGCTATAGCACCCTGATGCCCCTTTTGAGGGAGCGCTGTCTAATATGCATAGTGGTTGGCCCGTTGAGGAGAATAAGGGGAGGATATTTTGAGTTTAGAATGTAGTTGCATTCGAATTCTTGGTTCAATCAGAAGATCCCTGATCTAAGAAGGGAATTCCTCAACCTACCCTAAAGATACCTCAAGAGGTTAAGCCTCTCTTAACCTATACAAGCAGGCTTTATGATGGTGAAAAGGGAAAGAATTGCTAGCATGAAACCTATGATCTCATAGGAAACACACAGTCAACTAAAGGAGAGTGATCAGTGAAGCTGCTATCATCCAGGTCATGGATATTTCGAGCAAGGGTTAGACAAAGGGGACTTGACGAAGCTGTCGCATTTACATCTATGATTGTAAGTACTGCTATCGTTATTCTCATTAATGTGACACGCTTGGCCTGTTTCTTTCTAGTTTGTGTCTGATCTTACATGAACTTATCATTGATAGATAGATCTATTTTCAAGCTAATATCAATAGAGTAGAAAGTGGTCATACTTTGTTTTTCTATAGGGCTCATCGAGGAGCGAAATATTGGAGCTCAACTCGGAGCGTGCAGGGACAAATGTCGATTAATAGGTACTTCTGTTATCCTTTCTCCTCATGGATTAGTTTGTATAGATTTGAAAGGAAGTCAGTGTCCACGTTAAGCACTTTTGTCTTAGAGTTTAGGGTCTATCTCTTTGAGGCAATATACCTGTCCGCAGGGAGATTTTCCTACAACAGTTATCAACATCATGTATCATACGTGGCCAATAAAATTATCATTGTAAAGTTGCAACTATCTTTGATATGATAAAATGTCCAACCAAATTTAAGAAATGTGATTACCAAATCAACAAATGCCTAGATTCACTTGCAAGTGCACACATATTATAAAGTCAATAGAGAGGATCATTATGCAAATGAAAACAAATAAAATTGATAACAAGGCCTATGGAGGTAGTGTATCATCCTTATTGAGTGATTGCATAAACTTTTTGCAAAATTTGTGTGTATTGTAGAACTCTGGCCATTTTTTTGTATCACACCCTTGTGTGTCAAGAACCACTGCCAATGTTATTGGTGTTCAACTCAAATAATAGTGTACCTTGTTATCTCTTCAATTTAAATGTTTGATAACAAATTGGAATTGGTATCAAAAAGTCTATTTCATATGTGGTGTGTTCTCAAGTTTTCTCTAGGTTTGTAGGAACGAAAATGGTTTATGGTTAGAATGAATCATGAACTATTTTCCCTACACATAGTGTCTCCATTGGTGAACTACTTAAAGAATGGACTACATCTCTCTATCATAATTTTAATAGTTGTGGAATATGTCATTGAATGTCCCTAATTAAAATGCAATGGAATGGTGTTGTTGTGTCATATCAAGACCCATCCCATAGTCATATGCATCATCTTATATATCAAAAAAATGATCTATTTATAGTATTGTAAGCATAGGTGCACTACATAGTTTTGACCTTTTCACTTCTTCAAAATCTCATTGTTGCACCTTGATCTAGATGATGAAGCTTTGTTTCCTCAAATTCCCTCTTAAGATTTAGTTAAATTGTCAGGTCAAGTGTGAGAATTTTGGAACATAGGGTCTATAGAAATTAACCAATACCAACAAAATTTGAAGTTCTATGATAT
>ML786164.1:1000625-1016200 GCA_009831015.1 Picea engelmannii | reverse complement strand
TTCATTTGGTTATCAGGTATAAGAAGGGCATTTTTAACAAATTCGCTGATATGCTTTCAAGGCCTATTATTAGTGCTTCAGTTATTCTTAAGCAGAGTCCTATAATGCATGAAAGTTATGTGGAGCAATATGCTTTAGATACTAACTTTAAAGAAGTGTATGAAACTTTGTTCCACTCTAACCATGTTGATGAATTGGATTATCGTGTGCATAATAACCTCTTATATCATCTTGGCAAGTTGTGTATTCCACAGGGAGGAAGAATCAACATCATAAGAGAAGCGCATTCTTCTCTTATTGCTGGTCATTTTGGTGTAGGCAAGACAATGGCTAATTTTCAAAGATACTACTACTGGCCTAAGATGAATGAAAGTGTTTCACGATATGTTCGGGGATGTTCGTTGTGTTCTACAAGTAAACCTAGTAATCGAAAGTTGGGTTTGTACACTCCACTTCCAGTTCCTTCTCGACCTTGGGAAAGTATTTCCATGGATTTTGTTGGTGGTTTACCTATGTCGAGAAGAGGTCATGATTATATTTATGTTGTGGTTGATCGTTTTAGCAAGATGTGTATTTTGATGCCTTGTACTAAGCAGGTAACAGCAGAACAAACAACACAGTTGTTCTTTCAAAATGTTTGGGTGCATTTTGGATTGCCTAAGTCCATTATTTCTGATCGGGATTCTCGATTTGCTGGAAGTTTTTGGTCGAGTTTATGGGCACTCATAGACACCAAGCTTAAAAAGAGAACAAATTTTCATCCACAGACAGATGGTCAGACAGAGGTGGTAAATTGTACAGTGGTGCATCTTCTTCGTGCTTATTGCAGCAAGCATCCTAAACTTTGGGATGAACATTTACACTACATTCAGCATGCATACAATCGGGCTAAGCACTCTTCGACGCAAACATCGCCATTTGAAGCATGTTTTGTCTATTTGCCCAATTCGCCTTTAGATTTTATCTTTGGGAAAGATATTGCTGTCGATGGTCAATATGACATTGATAGGGAAGAGAAGTTCATTGAACAAATTAAGTCAATACATCAGGTGGTGCAAGAGCAGTTGGAAAAGAGTCAGGCCAAGTATAAGACGAGAAATGAAAAGCATCGTGTTAATCACAGTTTCAAATTTGGAGATGAAGTTTGGCTTTACATTAGAAAGGAGAGGCTTAAAGGGGAAGGTAAAAAGTTGAAACCAATTCGATATGGTCCTTTCAAGATTGTTGACAAGATTGGTAACAATGCTTTTCGTTTAGATTTGCCTCCTTATATGAAAATGTATGCAATTGTTAATGTTGAGAATTTGAAGTTGTATAAGCCTCCATTGATTGATGATCAAGGAGAGCATGTTCAGATTCCTTCCATAGATGATTTTTCTCCAGAGTATCTAACAGAACTGCAAGAAGACACCATCCTTGACAGGAGGATGCGAACTTTGAAACGAGGAAATGCAGAGTATTTGCGAGTTGGTCTTAAAGGGACGAATCCAAGCAAGGCCAAGTGGCTTGAGGTTGGAAGGGTGAGGGAACTTTACCCTCATCTTCACATAGACTGAAAATAGTCTTTTGGAGGTCCAAAAGCTTCCCAATGGGGAGGTGTGATCAGGGGATCAAATTTTGCTCAAAAAATCAAAGTGCTCGGAATCACTTCAAACCAGACGAGAGCGTAGGCCTCGTCGTTGTGAACCCAACACAACTCATTTCGTCTCAAACGAACATCAGGAGCGAGAGATATAGCGATCTATTCATCAAGCCAAACAGGCAAATTTTTTTATGTTGACTGTACAAGTCCGTACAGTCCGTACATTTCGTACGGTCTGATGTGGTAGGACCGTATGACCATATAGAAGTCACATGGAAAGCATTCATTGGTTGGAAGTTGTTGAATCGGGAAGTGACACGTGTCCTTTTGTGGCAAATGGTGTGAGGACATGTGGCCCAATCTGTGGGTGCCATGTGTCACTCATTGTTTGGTTTATATTGTTATGTAAAATTTATGGTGGAGTCTGCGGGGTTCGACCCTCGGACCTCCCACAACGCATAATGCCTTTGCACGACCACCCGACCATTGGACCACGAGTTGGTTCTTGTTATATGCATATGTTTAAATATATTTAAGTTCATACATGTTTGTAATGGGCAGGGGGTCGAGCTGGGGCTTAGCCCCGGCCCATGGTCACATAGTGTTTCATACGGCCACTATGTTTATGCATGCGGTTATAACGGTTAGTGCGTGGGGTTTGACATAGCCCGTGGTTCTTTGTTGTTAGCCCATGTGACCCCGACTTGGAGCGCGGGTAGTTTTAAAATGACTTAACCACCTTTGCCCAATGTGCATGGTCACATGCCCTCATACACCCAGGTGCTAGGCGGTTAGGGGCTGGCACACCCTTAACCGTCCTATGGTTTTCACTGTTGGTGCGGTTGCACCCGGTGCTAGGTTTTCACGCTTTAAAATGCGTGTGAGCCAGGTTCAAACATGAAGGGTGCAATTTGTAGATGCAGAGACAACAAACTTGAAGAGGGAGACTTCCAGGAGGCCTAACTTCTTCGTTTTTTGACCGATTGAGGTGCCGAAAGAGCCCAAACAGGGGTTTTTTGATGCTCTGAAGCCATTGGAGTAGTCATTTTTTCAGTTTGAGCATTGTAGGACATGTTTTTGAGCACTTTTGAGCAATTAATAATAATGATCCATTGAAAGCTGGACCAGGAGATGTAGCCCATGAGAGGGGTGAACTCCTTTATCAATTGATGTGTTTATGTGATTATGTTCATTGATTATGTTGTTTTCTATGTGTAATTTGCATGAGTAATCCTTTAATCTATGTGTTGCAAACTGATCCTTTTGCTTTAAACACATAACATTGACTTGCAATAATTTTCAAGTATTTCAAGTCTTCTTCATTTTTAGATCAGGTGCTCACCGTCATATGTGTTGTTTAGCCATAATCATTGTTGTCATTTGGTTTAAAAAAAAAAAAAAATCACTTTATGCTTCTCTTGTACTCATAATGAAGGGGTCGTTACATATGGTATCAGAGCGGGTTCAAGCCTGAGACTTTGAATCGCCAGGATTTCCACTCCAGTAAACCTTTGATCTTTAACCTAGCACTAAATAAAACCCTAATGTACCCATGCAGTGATATCGATTAGAGGATGCCACAGAGGTTCATGGCATGGTTCCATGGAAGGAGGTGCGACGACTCCATAGGTTCCCACACCATCAAAGTCTAACCCCCAAGAGGAAGAATAAGTCCTTGGGCTCGATTCGATTGTTGTAAGGGATGATGATGGTCTAACAAGGTCCTTCCAGAGATTCTCAGAGGCCTTGATTCACCCTTTGTATTGAGATAAGGCTAGGATGCATGTACTCTGGAGGGTCCATAGTGCGCCCATCCCGTACCATTAGTTTTCGCTGCAAACTCGAGAAGGTCAATTTTTTTTATTTCTATGTTGCCCCGGATAGTGCAGCCATCGAGACATGGTGGGAGAGTATAGTGATGTGATTTTTGCTTCATGATTATACTTCCAACATGAAAGTCCACATGGTGGTCTTTCAACTAAAAGGGAGCACTCTTCTATGGTGGAAGACACTCGTGCCAACATTTAACATGTTCGACGAAGACGTGTCTTGGGAGTGGTTCAAGGAATGGTTTCGAGAAGGGTATCTATCAGAGGAATTCGTTGAGTGTCGGATCAATGCATTCAATGCCTTACAACAGGGTGACCATATGGTGCCTGAGTATGAGGCCCATTTTTGGAGCTGATTCAGTATGCTTCACACCAATTTACCCAGAAACTTAAGGTCAAGAAGTTCAAGTTTGTCCTTATTGTTAGAATTCAACTTCTACTTTGGGTACAAGGAATAAGGGACTAAAGAAAGTGTGTTGAATTGTGGGGATCCACATTACCTGCATTATTGCCGAGAGGAAGGGGTCGGAGCATCTGGATCAGTCGAACCCACTATCGTGGGAGTTTTGGGAAAGGTCCATCAGATTCATGTAGCAGTGAATAATCGCGAGGAAGAGCATCGATCGACTATGCTTGAGACATCAGGTATCGTCGTTGACCAAACCCTTAGTATTGATAGATCCTGGTGCTACCGAGAGTTTCATCTCTGGTGCAACGCTAAAATGGATTAAGGTAAAGGTAGTCAAACATGATGAGTTTAGGTTTGTAGAGATGGCTTCGAGAGCCAACCATAAGGTTAGAGGAAAGGTTACAGATTGTACCCTTAACCTGAGAGAGTTTTTCACTAGGGCCAACTTGTACATCACGATCTTAGGATCTTATGACATCATGATTGGTATGGACTGGTTGGAATCGCATGAGGCGATACTCAACTATAAGGAAAAATAGTTGATCTTGGTCGATGATGAAGGACAAAAACACGTGATTGTAGGAGGGAACCAGGGAGTTTCCATGATGTTCATTTCTTCCTTGCAACTATGGAATAGCATGCGCGAGGGATGTAAGATTTATGCGATCCTTTCATTAAATGAGAAGGGAGTAGAAAAAGGTCTCGAACACCTTCTTATGGTGAGAGAGTTTGCGGACATCTTCCTGGAGGAGTTACCTGGGATGCCACCATAGAGGGAATTGGAGTTTACCATAGACCTAAAAGAGGGGACTAAACCAATAGCGAGAACGCCTTATTGTATGTCAACCCCAGAGTTACAAAAGTTGAGAATACAACTGAAGGAGTTGTTGGACCTGGGACTTATACGTCTGAGTGTGTCATCATGGGGTGTGCTTGTTGTTTTCATACAAAGTAAGGATGGGTCGTGGAGACTCTAGATTGACTATCATCAATTGAACAAGGCAACCATTAAGAATTAGTATCCACTGCCAAGGATTAATGATCTCTTCATTTAGATGAAGGGTATGATGGTGTTCTCAAAAATCAATTGTGATCAAGGTATCACTAGTTACGGATCAAGGAGGATGACATCCCTAAGACCACCTTTAAGATGAGGATTGGTCATTACAAGTTTATCGTTTTACCATTTGGACTGACAAATGCCCTAGGAGTATTTATGAGTTGATCAATAGGGTGTTCCATGAGTACTTGGACAAGTTCATCCAAGTATTCATTGACTATATTTTTATTTACTCTCGGATGATGGAGGAGCATGATGAGCACTTGCACTTGGTACTACAGTGTCTGTGAGAGAAAAAATTGTATGAGAAGTTGTCCAAATGCTCATTTTATCAATCGAGGATTCACTACTTAGGGTATTTCATATCTGATGAAGGTATTGTCGTGGATCCAGAAAAGGTTGAGGCTATTATGGAATGGCCTACACCGATGAATGTCCTGGAAGTGCGTAGCTTCATGGGTTTAGTAGGATACTATCAATGGTTCATCGAGGGATTTTCGAAGATAGAAAATTCGATCACAGAATTGTAGAAGAAGAGCAAGAAGTTTGTTTGGACAAAGAAGTGTGCGGAATCATTTTAGAGGCTCAAATATATATTGACAACAACACCGATACTAAGGGTTCTTGACATGGATGTAGACTTCTTGGTATGCATTGATGCATCCAAGGAAGGCTTAGGCGGGGTCTTGATGAAAAATGGTCAATTGATCGCTTAGATCTCGAGGAAACTGAGAAGGCATGAGGAGAACTATGTGACACATGATTTAGAGTTGTTAGGCAGTGTATATGCCTTGAAAATTGGGAGACCCTACCTTTCTAGAAGAAAATTTGAACTAAAGACAGACCATTGTGGATTGCAACATGTCTTTACACAAAGTGACCTGAACGTGTGACAACGACGTTGGTCATAATTTATTAGTGAGTACGAATTTAAGATTACTTACATAAAGGGAACACTGAATCGAGTGGCAGATGCATTGAGTCAGAGACCAAACATATTTTTGGTGTTTCCTCTTCAGACGAATCCACATGAAAAGATTCTAACTTTACAGTGCGACGATGACTAGTACAAAGAGGTCAAGGATTATATCGGAAGAAACAAAATGATGGTACCAATATTTGAAGGATTTATGTTGGACATAAGTGGACTACTAATATTTAAAAATTGAATTTACATACCACCGAACGACAAGTTGAGGATTTTCATCCTAAATGAGGCTCACAGAGCAGTGTACATGGCTCACCTGGGGAGACACGAAGATGAGGGTAGACCTTAAACCTGTATTCTTCTAGAAGGGATGAAGGCAAACATATTCAAGTACGTGGAAATATGTCTATAATGTCAATAGGTGAGGGTTGAACATAAACATTCAGCATGATTACTACAGCCACACACTATTTCAGAATCATAGTGAGAGGTTATTTCGATGGATTTCATTGTTGGATTGTCATTGACAACAAGGACACAAGATTCAATTTTTGTGGTATGCAACACTCTAATGAAGAGTGTTCATTTTATTCCTGTGCGTATGATGTATCAAGCACCTAACATAGCTAGAGTTTCATCGGTGAGATTGTGAGGCTGCATGGCGTGCGTAAGAGGATTATATCTGATTGAGGATCGGTGTTTACTCGACGATTTTGGACTAGTTTCCAAGAGAGCTTAGGAACCCAAATTAACCTTAGTACTACATATCACCCATAGACTGACGAGAATATTAAATTAATGAACTAGACCTTGGAAGAAATTTTGCACATGTACGTGATGGACCAACAAAAGAGTTGGGAATAATTCTTTCCCCTAGTAGAGTTCGCATATAACTACAGTTATCAAGGCACCATTATGAGGGTGCCTTTCAAGTTTCTTTATGGGAAACCATATTGGATGCCTTTCAGTTGGGATCGGCTTGAGGATACGATCTTGGTGGGACCGCAAGAAATACATGAAATGGAATATTAAATGCTTAAGCTATAAGACAAAGGATCAAGGAAGCGCAAGGTTAGAAGAAGAGTTATGTCGATGTGTGTCGTGTTGACTGTATTTATGATGTGGCAATCAATTATTTCTAAGGTTGGAACTGCATGAGAGTTCAAGCAATATTGGAAAGGGGATAAAATATCTCCTATTTTGATGGGATCCTACGAGATTGTGGAAAAGAGATGCCCTTGGCCTAATGACTAGCCTTTCCTGATTCTGGAAGCATATGCACGATGTCTTTCACATCTCTATATGAGACATTATGATTAGTGATCCTACACATGTTTTGACTTGAGAACCTTGCAGGTGTTGGATGAGGGTGTGCTAATGGTTGAGCTGATCTACATCCTGGATCATCACATTTGACAACTACGATGCCAAATAGTAGATGAGGTCAAGGTCCAGTGGGACAACTATAGTCCGCACTCAGCGACCTTGGAAGACGAATCTGATATGCACGAACAGTGTCCATTTTTGTTGGATAGATATACTTATGATACTTTGATACACTTTTTCGGCACTTATATATTGTGAAACTTTGAGATGAATTTTAGACCAATAGGGGGTGTGTGTAACATCCCGCTCTTGCCCGCACTGGGCGAACTTAGTTTTTAGGACACTTGCTTGCAAGTGATCCGACTTTATATACTATTGGGCATTTGATTCTGATTATGAGGCATTATGGATAAGATGACATGTTATTTTTTTGTATTAATATAGACAGGTGCTATTGACTCGGTTCTCCTGAGTGTGTAGTATTTTGGACCTCGAGGATGCAGAGGCATCGATTAAACCTTGAACATTGGATCGAGTCAGGGAGTGGAATATTGGGGTTTGACTGTTGTATATATATGAATTATGTGCATCTGATTAGATGTTATGATTATGGATTTTATTTCTGACATGATTCATTGATGATGCAGGTTGATGATTGCTTGCTGATAAGACTCACATGTGGAGTATAGGGGTCAAGCACAACCACCAGAGACATTGAGGGAGAGGTGTGGAAAACATCCCTGCCACATCCTACTAGCACTCCCATTATGGCTCGAACTGTAGGTTACGATTACCTAGTTCGAGAAGACCCACAATGCCATGAGAGAAGACTGTGACAGTCACACATAATGATTCTAAGGGGCATGTAATAAGGCAAGGGCTTTATTCCTTAGAGGCCTTTAGTCTCGCACAAGATCACCTGATGGATTATCGACTCCAGGGGTATTTTATGTCTACCAAGTCATTCAAGAGGTGAGTGGCACCCTTGGATCACGTAGTGCATCCTAAAGGAACGCCATGAAAGGGAAACAAAAAATAGGCAAGTGGCACCCTTGGACCATGTAGTGCGTTCTGAAGGGCATGTTGTGCAATAAAAATAGAAAGAGGCGAGTGGCACCCTTGGAGCACCTAGTGCATCCTTAAGGGCATGTCGCATTGTTAAATAATAAACTAATAATCCTAGATGGCCTTAAAATGAATATGTTGATGAGAAATATTTAAAACAATTCCCTAATAAAATGTCGCCCAGTCTAGGAAAATAAAATCTAGGTCTAAGTGATACTTGTGATTAAAAATATATATTTATCTAAAAATTAAAATAAAAATAAATAAATAAATAAAACAATTATCATTAATCATGTGATGAGAAGGGGGTAAGAAATTCAATTAATTTATAAAAATCTTTTGGGGGATAAAATTTAAAAAAAGGGAAAAAGGGGAAATAATTTTTTTGTTACATATGCTAATTAAAAATTTATTAATTAAAAAGAAAAAGGGGAAAAAGGTCATTTTCTACACTTGCCAATTTGAGTTTTAAATGAAAAGGGAAAGATGGAAGTTTAAAAGAATTAGGAAACTAAGGAAAAAGGGGGAAACATAAAGAGAAAGGAAACATAAGGAAAAAGCAGAATCAGTAACTTAGTAAGGTATCTTGCATTTAAGAACTTTCTAAACTGAACTACTCTAGTAAATTAGTAAGGGGGTAAGTCATTAAACTGTGTAAGTAAATATGGGGACACATAGGAGCGATTCTAGGAATGCTTTTAGGTGGGTGAGAGAAATAGGAGTAATTAAGTAATTAATGAAATTAATTTCTGGTGCAACAAAGGGGATGGGTGACACATGTACGGGGAGGATTTTCTAAATTAAATTATTAAACAATAAATTAAATGGGAATTTGGGAAAGAAGGGACTTAGAAATTCTATATAAATGAGGGAGGAGGAGAAGGATGGATCTCTTCTGTCATGCGTAACGTTACACTGCAAAATTTTAGACTTGACTGACTTAGCTTGTGGGAGTTGGGATACACAGCTCGGTGAGGAGTGGTATCTCATCCTTGCGAGGCAAGGTGGGAGATAGATATTCTCTGGTTTAGTGTGTGTGGTCCCTTTTCATATCGAGGGGATAAGGGGGAAGAAGAGTACCCCTAGCGTTTCCTGGGAGGTACCATTGAAGTCTCAACGGTCGGCAAGCGGGAGCTACATGGAGCACACAGGACAATGACTCAGAGTGGACGACTTGGGATATGGTACGCTTACTTTTTTCTTCATTGAATGTTGGTGATCTTATGCTGATTTTGAAAGTGAAATAGTGACTTGGATGGAAGGGAAATTCTTCATTGAATGATGGTGATCTTATGTCGATTTTGACAACAATTTCATGCCTTTGGATGGAAGTGAATTTCTTCATTAAATGCTTGTGTTTTTATACCATTATTGATAGTGAATTCATGCCTTGAATGGAAATGGATTTCATTTTGACTGCAGGTGTTTTTATACCGTCACTGATTGTATTTTTTTTACTATAACTGACAGAATTGGTTCTTGCGTTTGACTAAGTTTTTCCCTGTGAATGGCTGCATTTTTTTCCTTGTGATTGACTGCGTGTTTACCTTGCAATGCCTATGTTTTTACATTCACCTGACAACGTTAATACTCATGCGTTTTTACATTTACTTGACAACGATATTATTTGGCATTATTGTTTCTAGACAACGTTCCTCTGTTACTAATAAGCAATAATATTTATTGTTGGTGAATAATATTTAATAATAGAATAAAAAATGCATCGATTGGATCTAAAATGACATTTGATTATGAACCGACAGATAGCATCAAATATCATTGAATATCGTCAAGGTGGTAATAATTTATAAGAAACACAATAGCATCAAACTCGCATTTAATAGTTGGACCTAACATGTAATTATAAACAGGAACATAGCACCAAATTGCATTGAATAATGTAGAAATGGATTTTATTTATAAACTCTTAACAACATTAAAATTGCATCAGGATTTGCTTTGAAATGGAAGCCATTTAGTGACAACAACCACTTATATAATTTAGACAATAGTTGCCATTTAATCGCCAGTAGATTTTATATATGATGGACAACATCTTGTAGTTAATATTGTTGAAAATGTTATAACTGTGATAGATAAGAAGGTTGATTAATAGTGTTACATTAATAACGATATATATTGATATAGTTAATATCATCATGTATTGTTAAATTGTTAAATTAGATTGTGTTTATTGATTAATTATTACTTGTCAATTTAGACAACATTGTCGATTGTATAATGAAACAACATAAGACCACTTTTAAATGATGAGTAGTGCACTTAATTTAATAGACATGTACCTTGCTAACAAGCGTGTTGATTTTGTTGAGTTTTGTTTTAGTTCACACTTAATAACGTTTATGTCATTAGTAAAATTACACTAGTTTACCCTTCGCGCCTAGACTTATTTACTAACTTTGGGGCTTCTTGGTTGTCATTGATTCATTTAATGGATTGTTCTTTTGTTGAGCGATGTCTTCATGCATCTTTTCTAGCCTTTTCTTAGGAGCATAGGCGTATGATTCCTATCAGTTATTTCAGCCCTTAACCCGTCAGATTTATCTTGAGACCCTTGTCCAGAGAGGTTATGTTGCAATAGGGTTATTGTCACACCTATTTCCTGGGGATGGCATGATCCCTGATGAGGGGATCATGGTGTGCCCTATTGGATAGAGGATAATAATAACTTCATCGAAGTTTGTGGTACCCATTGAGGGCGTTTTTCATTGTAGTCGTTTAGGTCACTTGTGTTGAACGCCTTCATGCATTTGGTTGCGCACCTTCGAGGTTGTAGTTAACTGGTTGTCGAGGTCATTGTGTCAGGATGGTGATGTTTCCCCTTAGCTTGTCAACATGGTCATGTTTGTGTCGAGTGGGTAGTAGTTTCTCCTTGTGTTTTTACACATGTTTCACCCAGTTTCTCTTGTGCCAGTGCATGGAGTCATAATTGTCTGTTGCTTGTTTGGTGGGCGTGGTGCTCACCGTCAAATGTGTTTTTCAGCGGTAATCATTGTTGTAGTTTGGTTAAAAAAAAAATCACTTTTTTCTTCACTTGTAGTCGTAACGAACTGGTCATTACAACCCCTCCCACTTGGTCAAATAGATCATTTATTCTAGGTAGGGTATATTTGTTCCTAACAATCATTTTGTTTAGTTGTCTACAATTAATGCATAATCTTAGAGTTTTGTCTTTCTTTTTAACAAAAACGATTGGTGCTCCCCACGGTGAGACACTTGGTCTGATGTATTCCTTGTCCAACAATTCTTGTAGTTGAATTTTTAACTCTGTTAATTCTATTAAAATCATCCTATAGGGTGGCTTTGATATAGGGGTTGATCCAGGTAGAAGATCGATAGAGATATATCTCTTCTTGGGGGAAGTTCTGCTATTTCGTCTGCAAATAAATATATAAAATCATGTAATATGGTAAACTCTTCTAGGTTGGTTTTATGTTCTTTTTCCAATAGATTTGTCACTTGAATAGCATAAATATGACAACCTTTATTCATTTACTTTTTAAACTGCATTTCTGAAATATGCCTAACTGAGACTGGTTTTATGATGCCTTGTACTGTCCTAACAGTGTTGTTTTCATCTCTGTAAGTAAGTGTTTTTTCATAAGAATAAAAAACTTCTTTATTCTTCTCTAACCATTCCATT
Organism: Picea engelmannii; assembly: GCA_009831015.1. Taxonomy (NCBI): domain Eukaryota; kingdom Viridiplantae; phylum Streptophyta; class Pinopsida; order Pinales; family Pinaceae; genus Picea; species Picea engelmannii. Next base: position 1,004,337 of record ML786164.1, on the reverse strand, counting down.
CCAATAATAATATCATATGACCCTAACGGTAGAATATTCATATTTAGATTTGTGTTTTGACCATGTAAATTGAGTTTACAGTCATAAATGAAATCTATTACTTTTATTTTTGTTCCTGTTGCTAGTTGTACTAGCTAAGATTTTGTATTCTTTACTTTCTTAATATTTTTTGAATCCACTACACCAGGAGAAACATAAATCAAAGTAGATCCCTGATCAATTAAAACAAAAATACGATTATTACTAACTTTAACTTCAATTTCCACTACAATGGACTGGTGATCATCTTGTTGGCCATCCACAACTACATTGATTCTATGTAATCCCTTGGCCAACTTCAGGTCTTGCCACCATATACTCATTTTTCCTTTCAGGTTATAAATGGCCATTCTGATCTTCATGTTGTTGGAATAATTATAAATCTGGAAATACTTTTTTATGTCTAGTAACCATGCTTTAGCCTCCTCCCTTATGCAGGATTCTTTGTCAAAGGTGAATGGTTTTATTTTCTTAAATTATCCCTCCATGTGGTCCACCTGTTTCCTCTTTCTTCATGCCATTGTTTTATTTTCTTCTTTTGGTATGTGTTCAGAAGAATTGTTCTCATTTTCTTCTTCAGGGCCAGAATTTTTTAAGGCCCTTTTGCTGACCTCTTATTCCTTCTCGTTCTCTTTTTGGATTTTCTTTGTTACTATGCTCCACAACAATACTTCATTTATTTCTTGATGGTCTTCATGTTTTTTTTTTTTTTCAGTTTCTCATTATCTGTCTTAAAATATTGTAGTTCCACAATAAGGTTCCTCATGGTTTCCAGAACCTGGGTGGCTGAAATTTATTCATTGTTCTGCCCAAGCTCTCTAGGAGGTCCTTGATCGGGATTCTCGTCAAGTTTTATTTCTTCTTCATTATGTGCTACTATTATCACAACAAAAGAATTTTTTTTTTGTTTTTATCAGTAAGCGTTTTTCTTAGTTTTTGATTATACGGAAAAGTATGTACTAAAAATTTTTGTTGGCCCTCCTCTGAGGTCCAAGTGCTGCAACCTTTGCTCCAATACCATATGTAATGTACCCCAAATTTTTCAAATAAAAAAAAATTGATAGGTGCATTAATATTTCTTTACTATGATACATTTAATCGTTTTAAACCTGTAATCGTTGATATCATGATACGACATATAATTAAATGCCTTTACAAGAGATTAAGAAAAGGTGGTCGACGTTTCCATTAAGTTGTGTCTATTACAATTCATTTATTATACGTGATAGAACTTGTCAAAATAGGTTAAGGTTTAGACTATTCATGAAACTATGATATGGTTATGTCATATAGACTAAATTAACTCTAGCCTACATCATTTCCTTCTTTATCAAGGGGTCCATAAACATGTTTCACTAAATCTACACTTTTTAAAATAGTCTTAGTACTCTCCACTTCATATCCAAATGAAGGAGTACTTCAAACCTTATAACAACAATTCTAAACATTCAAGTCTCTTTTCTTTATTATAACCCCTCTGATTCCATGTATCAATGATTGTTTAATCAATGATGTTGGATATAAACACCATTACCCTAAATTTCCTCTATCCAAAGTCATAAAATGACAACGTGTATTTTTTATTTTATAGGAATGAATTATCGTATGTCTTACCTGAAGTGTTTAACCTTATTCACATACATCTATATGGGTCTCCTTGCAATAATTGTACCTTAGATTTAAGCGCACATTAACTTTTAGTAGTAGTGTATGTTCTTGTCATTTTTCTTTGTTAAGGATTTTGACATAGTAGTTAGCGGATACTAACACACACCAGTTGGAAAATGACAGGGCAAAGAAAAATAGTGATATTTAACATGGGAGTTGAAATCCCATCTAGCGTGACAAGTCATAGCCCTAACTACTTACTGTCAAGCATGGAACCTTCCATCTTAGTGAAAATTATTTTCATTAACTGTGGTATTGGATCAGTTCAATGCGCAGTTAATACACGTCCATAAATAACATTGAATTCCCTAGTTGAGAGTTATGAGGTTTTCTACTCTTTACTAGTTCCAGGTTATCGCGACCAATGTGGATACGCCATACATGCATATTCATATGGCTATTGTACCCACAACATCCCTTCCCCATTACTCTATGATACGAGAGTCACCTAGGTAACTAATGTTCCATTTCTCCTTTCGCTCTTATGCCTTTTCGTAAAACCATCATGCATTACCCTCTGCAACACTACTTTGTGTGTAACCATCGGGGACGAGGGAGTTCCTTCTCTGCGTAAGGAAATAAAATGTTACACGTTTGTCTGGTTTCCTCGTCTACTAGGTAAGTTCTCAAAACTCTATCGCTTGAGTTAACTATAGAATATATGGAAGGGTCAGTCATATTTTAAGTTTGTATCTATATCTAGCTTATTTACGGTTGCTGGTTGAGGACCTTCTTTTCACAAACCTTGACTCTCTGAAGTATATCCATCCATTATTTGGGTAAAATGTGTATTTTATAACTCATGGTTGTTTACGGATTTATCTCTCCCGTGAGGATAAACATCTGTTGCTCATGATTTCATTAAATTGTAATCCATTTTACACAAACGGTTCAGTTTTTTGATTTAGGGGTAGTCCTGTAATGTTTGTTAGGGTTTTTGTCGACAAGTAGTAATCCTCAGTCATCTCTTGAATATTTAGACTTGTAATTTGTTTGGAGTCACTCATGACATACCTATCACCGAAACTCCCATGGCTAAAACCTTGTTACAGTGACCCTAAAATTCCACATAAGGCTTCCTTTGTGAGTAACTGTATACTAAAGATCTATGTGTATTCTGTCATAATTATTTTTACAATTCATGAGGGTTTTGTCTTCAAGGCCAGGACCTTGATCTTTGTTTCTGGAACTCATGTTTTTAATTAGGTTGTTCACGATATGATTCCCGCCCAAGAACTCCTTGGTTAAATCTTTCTCCACAATCATTCCTAAGTTCACTTATGGTATTCTCTGTAGGTATGGGTTTCATTTTTAATACTCTGTTTTTATTAAGTGAGGAACCTTCAAACTATCATCTCTTACATCTGACTTACTATGAAGAATTTGCATTCTCAAATTTAAAATATGTAAAGTCGTAAACCAAATTCCCGTGGATGCGTTAAGGATTTCATTACTACTGTGTAAGTTTAATAAATAAATATATTTACCTTACTCATAATTGTACAAGAATTGTTACAATCCTAAAACTCCAAGTGTGTATAATTATTCCAAATATTAAACAAATTTAAAGGATTTACCCTTACTCTCTATTCTAGAACTTTATGGTTAACTTGACTAATTTCACTTTGTTCACGTAGAAGGTAAGAAATTAAAGTATCCAGAACTTTGTTCTTGATTTCATTTTCCCTATCATCAAGCTATAGGTTTAGATAATTATGAGAACAATATCTCGCCACCCTATCTGTGATCCAAATTGGGAAATTATGCAGAGAATGATTTATATTGTGTCCTCTTTATAGTTTCAGTTATGCAATATATATTACAAGTTTAATAATTTTCTATCTATTTGATACATTCTGAGAAATTGATTTAATTTTTTTTGGTTACAAGACTAATGATGGGACCCCTGTTTCCATTGCGAGGGTACCCATCAGTCATTTCAAGGTTCACTCCTCCCCTTCAAACTATGCATAGTTCACTTCAGTGACACTGAAGGGAAATTCAC
>ML786164.1:971477-997537 GCA_009831015.1 Picea engelmannii | reverse complement strand
AGTTATCAGACTCTACGGTCCATTATGCGTAACGGTTCTACTGTGAGGGTTCTTGTGTCTGATAGTTGCAATTCCTTCCAATTTAGTTTATGTGATTCATCAACAACATAATGATGTAGAACAAATACATGAAAAACATTATGAGTTTTATGCAAGTGGGGTCGCAGTACGAGACGATAGGAAATGGGTCCAATTTTATCTTGGATTCTGAACGGTCTTATAAATCAAGGTGACAACTTTGTCCCCTTCCCGAACCAAATGGTACTCTAATTAGGCCTGATACAAATGAAAACCTGATCTCCCACTTTATAACTTCGATTAGTCCTGTGTGCATCTGCATAACTTTTCTGTCTATCCTGTGCTTCCTTTAGTATCTTCCTAATCTAAATCACTTATTCCTCCATCTCTTGAGTCAATTCTAGCCCAACTATTACTCGATATTCTAATCTATCCCAGCTCAACAACATTCTGCATGGACTTCCATACAGAGCTTCGTAGGGTGGCATTCCAATGGAGCTATGAAAACTATTATTGTAGGCGAACTTTACCAAAGGTAGGTAATTCTCCCAATGGGTTTGATTATCCCTGACATACATCCTAAGCATGTCTTCCATGACTTGATTTACTCTCGCAGTTTTCCCATCTGTTTCGGGATGATAAGTTGTGCTTAAGTTCAACTGAGTCCCCAACATTGACTGCAAAGTTGTCCAAAACCTAGAAGTGAATCTGGAGTCCCTATATGAAATTATCTTCTTAGGTATCCCGTGAAAATGGATGACCTCACTTAAAAACACGTGTGCCACATCAGTGACATTGTAAGTGTCTCTAACTAGAATAAAATGAGCACTCTTGGTTAACTTATCAACTATCACAAGAATGCCATTGTGTCTATGAGATGCGTGTGGCAACCCCACAAAAAAATCCATAGAGATGACTTCCCACTTGGACATAGGAACATCATGTGGTTGTAGGAGTCCTGCTAGGTGATGGTGGTCAACTTTCACTTGTTGACACTCTAGGCACTTGGCGATGAAATGGACTACATCTCGCTCGATGCCTACCTAGAAGAATCGCTTCCTCATGTCTGCGTACCTCTTCTTCACACTCATATGCACACAATAAAGTTCTCTATTGGCTTCCTTTAGTATGATTCTTCGCATATCCCCACCTTTGGGGATGTACATCCTTCCTTGATATCTCAATAGTCCATCTGCTTCCAAACTATATCCTTCATACTTTGGATCTAATTGCCTCTCACTCTGGAGGTTTGAAGTAACCTTTAAATACCAACTATCTCCTCAGAGTTTCTTCAAAACACATTCCCTCAGATTGACCTTTAAGGGTACCAAGGAGAAGACACGTGGTCTTCTAATCAAGGCATTGCGACCACATTTTCCTTTCCCTTGATGTATGAAATACCGAAATCCTACTCACTCAAAAACTCACTCCATCACCTCTGCCTAGAATTCATATCCCTTTGAGTGAAGAGATGTTTTAAACTTTGATGGTCCCTTTTGAGTTCAAAGTTTCACCCCACAAGATAGTGCCTCCAAAGTTTCAGAGCTAGCATTATAGCTGCCAAATCTAAATCATGAGTAGCATAAATTTCCTCATGTTTCTTCAGCTTCCTTGTTACATAAGCTATCACACCTCCATCCTACATTAGCACACCCCCCAAGCCTTACTTCGAGGCATCTGTATAGACTGTAATGTCCTTTTCCATATCTGGCACTCGTAGAATTGGTGCACTAGTTAGTAATCTCTTAAGCTCGATGAATGCACTATCACAATCTTCTGTCCAGTCATACCTGACCCCCTTGCACTGCAAAGTGGTGATGGGTTTCGCTATTTTAGAGAACCCCTCCACAAATATCCGATAACAACCTACTAGCCCCATGAAGCTTCTTACCTCATGGGCATTTTTTGGCACTGGCCATTCCATAATTCCCTTTACCTTTTCTGGGTCCACAGAGATTCCTTCACCGGAAATGATATGACCTAAATTGTGGATTTCCTTCTAGAAGAAGGAGTACTTCAATAACTTCCCATATAATTTTTTCTCTCTAAGGCAGGACAACACCACTCGTAAGTGTTCCTCATGTTCTCTTTCATTCTTGGAATAGATGAGGATGTCATCTAGAAAGACTTGTACAAAATGATCTAAGTACTTCCAGAATACACCATTCATGAGGCTCATGAATACTGTTGGCACATCGTTCAATCTGAAAGGTACTATGAAAAACTCATAATGCCCAAATCGAGTTCGAAGGGAATTTTTAGGAATATCACCTTCCTTAATCCTTAACTAGTGATACCCTCATCACAAATCAATTTTTGTGAATATCATTGCTCCTTTCATCTAATCAAAAAGGTCATCAATTCGCAAAATTGGGTACCTATTTTTCACTGTAGCACAATTCAAGTCCCTATAATCTATACACAATCGTAAGGAACCATCCTTCTTCTTCACAAAAATTACTGGTGCACCCCAAGGTGAGACACTGGGCCTTATTATCCCTAAGTCTAGTAACTCTTTCAACTGCATTTGCAACTCACAAAGTTCTGGCACTGTCATCTGATACAGAGTCTTGGAAATTGGTTATGCACCAGGTTTTATCTCAATAGTAAAATCAAGCTCTCTCTCAGGAGGTAACCCTAGTAACTCATTCAGAAAAACATCCTTAAATTCTGACAATACCAGGTATTGATCTAAGGAGGGTCCTTTCCTTTCACTCACTACTTCCACTACATAAAGTCAACACCCTTTCCGCATGCATCACTTAACCTTCATAGTTGAGATAAATCATAAAGACACCCATCTCCATACAACACAGATCTATATTGGTCTTCCTTCATCATCAACACAAAGCACCCTTTTTGCAAAACAATCTACCAAAGCTTAATGAGATTATAGACAATCCATTCCAGTGATTAGGTGATACATCCCGAAAGCAGTGGCATATACCTTCAACCCGGTAGTACACACTCCCAGGTCTACTAGACAATTATCTACACTAGGTCCTACCACTTGTTTTTCCCCTGAAGCCATCTCGACTTGTTTAAAGTTATTATGCTCGTAGGCTACCAACACACTCTTTTCTAATGCAGATGGTGAAATGAAACTATATGTAGCACCAAAATCAAATAAAATCTTAACATTGATACAATTTAGCATACATAATGACTCCACCACCGTGGATTTATGTTCTTCATGGCGATTATTAACCGCTGCGTAAATCTGGTGGATGCCACTTGCTCTTCCCATCGGCGCCTTTCTTTATCTATGCACAAATCCTGATTGTAACTCTAGGCAGTCACGCTGGTAATGGGGTCCTCCACATCCCTAACAGGTAACACGAGATTGAACCCGCACATTGTTCTGTGAATGTCTCTGAAATGAGTTCCTTCCCTATATCAATATATGACATTCATATCAACCACCCTTATAATATGAAGGCTCAGTGCTTGCGTTGGGCTTGTGTGAACTCAGAGTTTGGATTTGGTTTAGTAGGTGCTTTGGCTTAAGGTGGTAAGTAGGTTACTTGTGCACACACACCACACTTATAATTAATTATTTATTATTATTATATGTATATATATGTTTTTTATTTATTTTTTATATTAAGTCTAAACACTCACCCTTAAATTAAATAAAAATCCTATCTATTTTATTTATTTAAAATTAATTTATAGTTTATTGGTTTAGTATTATTTATATATATATATATATATATATATTAAGAAATTGCTATAATAAAGAAAAGAGAATAAAAAAAAAATTACTTGATAAATAAATAAATAAAATGAACTTACCCAGTAGGTAATAAAATGTATTTTGCATGCGCTCCACATGTTACTCCCACTTATTTTTGGAAATAATAAAAAAAAAATGATCATTTTAACCCTAAACATCATTATCCCGTTTTCATTTGTTGGGTCGTCTGGTGCATTTGCATGTCGAGGGTGAAGGTGGGAGTAAGGCGTGGCCAAGGTCCGGTTCCTCCCTCGGTCTCTGTCGCTGAGCGATGTTTCTTTGTCAGTCATTGGTGCTCGAGGTTTATGGAGCCGTGGGCTCTCCTTGGTGTGGCTCTTTTGTAGGACTCGAAACTGTGCAAGGCCTTCTCCCTTTGTGGGCTTCCTGCTCAGTGCTTAACACTTGAACTACTTTGATGCTTGTCATAGTTTTTTCTTTATGGTTTTCTCTTAGTTCTTTTTTTCTTTTAAACAATGTATCGGGTTCGAATCCTTTGGGAGGTGTGATGACTAAAACCCAAATATTTGTCGATCTTGTGTGAGGAAATTGAATCATGCATCACCAGCTAACCTCCTTAAATATGATTCATCTTCATCATGTCAGTGGCCTTTGGTATCTAATGTCTAGAGCTAAAGCAACGATAAGACATCTCGTAAATAAGGCCAACAATGACATATTAGCAGGTCTTGCGACACGGAGTAGCTTTGTGCTTATACTGTTACTATTTAACTGTTGACATGTATCGGTCTCGTTTTTCTTAAACGTGCAACTTTATTGGATTTTACATTTATGATGGTAGGTTTTGATATTTCTTATTCTACTGTTCTACGTTTTGAGGGTTTTTGTTTTATCTTTTGAATTTTTTTGTTAGGGTTTATATTGTTTTTGTCAGCTCTCCACAGTTTTCTGGCCTTTATGGAGGCGTTACGTTGGTAGGAGAGGTCGTCGGTTCGATTCCTTCTACTCCACACTTTTGATGGCCATGTAGCTCATTCCCAAGCCTAAAACTTCAATACCCAACTATCCATTTGATTCAATTCTACATTCAAAGAATCAAAATGTTCGAACGATGATGTGGGTGCGAGGCTATATCATTGAACAATAGGCGCTTGGAACTGGGTCGTATGTCCACACATTGTGCACATTAAAATTCCTCTGTAGGCTTTTCCTCCATGTGACTTGGTTTGGTTCTTGGAACTTGTGTACTGGCTGGTGTTTGGACATGTAGAGAACTTGCAATTTCCCCCATGGGGTCTCTCTTGATGCCTGGCTTATGATGTTGTAGACTAACAGGTCGGTATTCTATTACCCCCGAATACTATATACCCATGGCCTTTTAAACTATTGTACCTATCACCTTTTGTTGGTGTCTTTAATACTTTAAAGAGATATAGGTTGCCCAATCCTGAACACCTCTCAATGAACGAGTTTGAGTGCGTATCGTTATGATTCCCTGCAGTTGAGTAGGATGATCTCTGAGGTAAACATAGAGTCAATTTTTTATTTGAAACAATAATCTACATTGTATGCTAAGTAATAAATGAAATTTGGGTGTTTATAAGTTTGGTAGGATCTCTAATTCCTTTGCACAATGGGAAACTCTGTAGTTTTGTTGTGATGATAGTCATAATATAGCTCTAAAATATGGTTAAATATAGAATGGATACATACTTTTAATCTGACCTTTAGTCCATGACTTCACTCAATCACTGTTTAATTTACAAACAAATATAAAATAGACCTCATTCCATAAAATACCTTTTTCGCATATCATAGCATGTAAACTTGTTTTTTTTTATTTTTTTATATATATTGCCTCTTATTTTTCATGTCTTGTGTGTGGTGTATGGAAGGTGCACTTAATAAGCTAATGATAGTTGGTTTTCCTATCAGTTCCAGAGTCTATGTTGTGTGTGCGACTACAATAATTCCAAGAGTTTTTATTTACTGGACTGGTAACTTATTTGCATGCTTGACTATGCCCCTTTTGAATCAAGATATGTTGTCCCCCAATGACTCAGGCATGCCCTTAGGAAAAACTATTTCAATCATGTCTAGAATACTTTTTCATTCTTGAGCAGCTTCTATTAGACGACCAAGCTTTTGCAGTGACACTACCTTCAAGTATATCATCTCAAGCAATAGGCTAGCTGCATGTAGTGAAACTGAATGTGATGGTTCTTGGTGTGATTGGCCTCATTTAGAATGAGCCTTTTCTGAAAGAGAAGACCGTAAGCATTTTTTTACAGCATGTAATTCAATTCCCTCAAATACCTGCAAGACAGCCTCAATGTTTCCTCTTTGATACTCTAATCTTCCTAATCGATATCTAGCCTCCTCATAATTTAAATATAATGCCTCACGGAGTGAATACTCATATTCCTCAATGTTTCCTTCATCAAGTTTCATTTCAACCTCATTTGTTTTAGTAGAGAATCCATTGGCCGAGACCTCTTTACAAGCCATCACATCCTTGGATAGACTACCTTTATCTACCCCAACTTGTTCCCTTGAACAAGTACACAACATTTTGAACAACACGTTTTTGAGTCGAGGCATCCACCAAGTCAAATTTATGTAGCCTTTACCCAACCACCTCTCAAGTGATGCTCCTAAGAAATAGAACTTTTTTAGAAGCTAAGAAACTCCATACAAAGTTGCCTCACTGAGGGAATAATTGAATAAGGGGTAAATTTTTTCTAAAACTTGTTCTTTGTTTGTTTTTTATTGAGATCACTCCTAAGTGGTGTCCTTGCATAGACTTGATAGGTATATGACCAGAAAGGAGCTTGATCCTGAGGCAGTTGAAAGGTTACCACCACGCAAAGAGCTTGTAGTTGCGGTTGAAAATGGTACTTTCTTTTGGGGTGAAGATACTTTTAATATATAATTTCTACATCCTTTATAGGGCATGCCTAATTAATTTTCTTTTTGTGCCATTATTATAGGTGAGGCTTCTTACAGGTTCGCACATATTTTTTTTTTGTGTGTAGTCTAAAGACTTCACTCCATGACTGTAACAACCCAAATTGGATTGCAGATGAAAAAGATAAAATCTCAATGTTGTGGGTGGTCAATCCCAGGTTTCAGTTTTGAAACTGGGCTCCGATACCATGTGTAAGATCCTCTCTAAAAAAACCTATAATTAATTAAATTTAATCATAACATTTATTTTGATAATTTCTTTACGGTGTTATATTCAACAAACTAACAAACTAACAATTCATGGTTCAACAAATTCAAATCAGCAATATGATATAAAAATCATATATAAAAAAAAACATATACAACATAGTAAAATACTGAACCATCATAACAATAATGACATGAAATAATAATGAACATAAATACCTCTCAAGTGATATTGTTTCCCACTATGTCTGTCCAATTTGCTCTGCCAAACTCTGACCAAGCTGCTCTGCCCAAGATCTACCCAAAATTGAATCTTTCCTCCTAGCCAGATAGGAACAAAGCCTATCCAGCTCCCTAGCTCCAGGATTCCGTAAGGATTCCTGGCCCCCGAGCCCAAATATCCTAGCAAACGATGCTCCCCTGTAACATTCCAACAAATTCCTCAAGGAAAAAACCAGAAATAGAGTTTTCCAATCCCTCCCTTGGAAAAATGCTCCAATACAATCTCCTCCCCCCAAAAATCAAAATCCCCCTCTTGAATGTATTTTCCCCTTCACATCCCCCTATCCCTTCATCGCCTCTCCATTCAATGCCAACCACCTTATCCCTCCATTCAATGCCAACCATCCTTCAATACATTAAGTTTTCTTTTAATAAATTAAAATTTATTAAACTTTAATTCATTACCCAAACATTTAATGAGTTAATCAATTAATTAATATACATTAAACAATAAATAAAAAATTAACATTATTAATAAACAATCATTAATTAACTAATATACATTAGGACAATTAATTTAAACTTAATAAACCTTTAACAATTATTTAACTTTGACAATTAGTTATTTAACTAGGGTTGTTACAAYAACAAGTGATATCCTTTCTCYAGCATACTAAGCAGTGTCTTGCCTCCTCCCATATGTTGTATATGCAAAAGAATMTTGTGCCTAGGTATTTTYCCCCTTTGGGAATTTTTGYAGCTTTACAAATACCTGCTTTTTAGGGGCTGCTAATGGCCAAATTCCTCATTTTCCACTTGTAAAATTCATCCCTGAGGTAGTTCAAGMMYGTTCCCCACTCATGGAGTCATGGTCAACTGAGTTCAACCTGGSTGTTCCATTTGYCCTTCAGCAATTAATATAAAAATATTTTTCTTTTRCARGTGTCATAGTCAAACAGTTGGTTGGGAAAATCAAATATGTGTCCAACAATCACAATAATTAATTACAATTAACCAAATTCCAAATTCGGAATTGCCATAAATGGCAATAATTTTCCAAATACGAWTTTTTCAAAAATGGAAATGAATTCCTAAGTGCATACAGACTTTAATAATTAATTATTTTTGGGACACATTCTAGGATGGAAATGGGAAGTGATAAGTGTGAATTTTATTACTYGATTTCCTAGAATTAGTAAAAAAAATGACTCAATTATGGTTGTGGTTGATAAATTAAGAAAGACAACACACTTCATACCTGTGAAATAAACTTACAAAGCTAATAATATAGCGTAAATATTAACAAAGAAAATATTTAGGTTACATGGAATCCGTAAAGTTATAATATCTGATAGAGATGTTAAGTTTATAACAAGTTTTTGGAAGGATTCTTTAAAGGGTTAGATACCCAATTGAATTTCAGTACTCCTTATCATCTGCAAATGGATGGGAAAACTGAAAGAACTAATCAAATTCATGAAGACATGGTTAAAATGTATCTTATGGACAAACCTGGTAAATGGGAAGAATACTTGTACTTATTTGAGTTTTCTTATAATAATCATTATCAAGCTTCAACAAATCTTAGTCCGTTTGAAATTTTATATGGTAGAAAATGTAGTACACTTGTTTCATGGAGTAATATTGTTAATAGGTTGATGATAGGACTAGATATGTTAAAATACATGGAACTAATAGTGAAATAGATACAACAGAACCTGAAAGCAGCTCAGGACATGAAGAAAAGTTATGATTATGCAAAAAGGAGTCCAAGAGAGTTCAATATTTGAGATCATGTGTATATTATATTTAAACCTAAAAAGAGTTCTTTACGACTGGGTAGGTATACTAAGTTAGCACCTAGATATTGCATCCCACTTGAGATACTTACTCAAATAGGACTTGTAGATTATCAACTTTCACTTCCATCTATGGTAAAATCACATGATGTGTTTCACATTTTATTACTGAAAAAGTATATACATGACCCTACTGACATTGTTGATTATAAAATGATACAAGTGGAACCCATGGGAGAGTTCCTAGTAGAGTCGGATTGTATTCTATAACTCATATATTACATAGTAATTAATCTCATCATAAGGAAATGGAGGTTGAAATTGGAGACCATGCAGAGATTTAACTAGATATATTGAAGTAATAGTGAGACCTTCAAAAATTGTAAACCTCTCGAGTTTTAATGTGAAAATACTAATAGATAAATCACACCTAACCAAAGAAAGTATAATACTTCAACTTATATATCTATTTTGAAATTGGTTTTCACTTATTTATTGCTAAATTCATTTCACTTGATAATTTGCAGTATCTCACACTTGAAATCAATATAGAGGATTAATTTCCTTCCTATCATTATTTCAATTAATTAATGCACCAAACCATTTTTCATAGTGATATTGAAATCAATATAGAGGATTAATTTTTCTCATACCATTCATAGTATTCTCACTCACATCAATGCACCATATTGTTTTATGTTATATCATTTAAAATGAATACAACTACTTCAATATGTTAAATAGGTTTTCATTGTATCATCACTTAAATCAATGAATATTTTTTGCATTATGTCATTATTGAAATCAATGCAACTAATTGCTCTAAATTATTTATCATTGGGTCATAACTAAAATCAATGCATTGCATTGTTTTTCATTACGTCAATATTGAAAGCATAACAACTAATTGCTCTAAATAATTTTTCATTGTACAACCTCTAAAATAAATGCACCCTATTGTTTTGTGTTATATCATTGTTGAAATCAATTATTCTCCTTTATTTATCTAAATCATGTTTTTAATATCATTACTGAAATTAATAGGCCCTATTGTTTTGTGTTATATCATTATCACTAAAATAAAGGCACCATATTTTTTTTGTTATATCACTATTACTAAAATCAATGCACCCTATTGTTTCATGTTATATCATTATTCAAATGAATACAACTACTTGATTGTGATGAATCATTGTTCATTGTATGATGACTTAAATCAATGCATAGTGTTCTGCATTATGTCATTAATGAAATCAAATGCATATTGTTTTGCATTATGTCTTTATTGAAATCAATGCAACTAATTGCTCTAAATTATTCATCATTATGTCATAACTAAAATAAATTCATTGTATTGTTTTTCATTATGTCATTATTGAAATCATAACAACTAATTGCACTAAATCATTTTTCATTGTACCAGTCATTTTTCATTGTACCATCTCTAAAATAAATTATTTGTAAATTAAATGAAATTGAATACAATTAGGTGAGGAAGGATAAAGAATCCCCTCTTTTCTATGAGGATCAATGTATTGATTATTGTTGTAACTATTCTCTAGGTAGATAGGAGAGAGAGGAGGAGAGGAGGAGAGTTGAGACTTTGTTTCATTTTAGTATTGTAAATACTGTAAACATTGTAAAGGTATTTAGATTTAATATAAAATAATATTTTCCTACATATGAATCTCTGTGTGTGTTATTTATGTGAATGAGTGTTTGTTTTATGAATGTTTACTGAAGGTCTGTGAATGTCATGAGTGTAAGTATGTTCCCTTAGTGGGAATAGATATAATTCCCTATCTGTGTGAATTTTTTAGTGTTTTGGGCTCGCAAGGAGGTGCAAGGAGTGCACACTGGAGTTATTAGAGAACTCTAAAAAGTCATCACAAGGAGTGTCCAAGAACTTAGTTTCGAGTTTAGCATGAGCCTACCAAGTGAGCACACCAGAACCAGTTAAGATCATAATGGATAGTGAAATATTTCATAGAGTGACCGCAAGGAGTGCACCTACATTCATAGTATTGTAAAATCTCAATGGAAGGCTAGTGAAAGGAGTGAACAAAGATAACCGTTTTTTAAAGTGTTGGTAAGCTCATGTGGAAGAACACAAAGTGACAGGAGGGAATTGAAGGAACATTTTAATAGTGTTCATAAGATTAGGAGGGAGAACCATAAGGAGTGCGCAAGATAAATTATTATAAGTTCCAATCTTAGGAGAAATAACATTTCATAGAATGCAAGAAGAGGCTAAGCAATTGACCCTACAAGAGAAGATGAAGATTACAATCTTTAAACCTTGAGAAATCCTTTGTTGGAGGGAAGCGGAGCCGAGAAGAAGAAGAATCCAAAACAAATGTTGGATTATTTGTGGAAATAGATCTGGGTTGTTAGATCTTGCAAGAAGGAATCCCAAGAGTAGAGAAGAAGTGTGGGAAAAGGATAGTAGATCCTAGACATTAGATCTGGGTGCAAGAGAATGAGAGTCGTCAATTGAGGTTTTTGGGCCATAAGTCTTGACCAAAGTAGAGTGAATCTAAGTCATAGATCACATACTAAAGCATGGGACATATACCTAGGATCCCTTCAAAAATTCAGAGATTCAATCATTGTTATAACCCTAAATTGCATCGGACATGCATACCTGGCATCAGGCCATCTTACTTGCTATGTTTTCCAAAGCCATCACTGAAGAGCTCTTCTAAAACAAAAAAAAAAATTTTTTTTAAGGTGTATGCACCCTGCACCACTACTTCCTCCGTACACACACTTGTTAAACCACTACATCCTGTGTACACTCACAAAAAGAATGAAAAATGAAAATTGCAAAGGGATATGGGTTTTCAAGCCGTTACCTAACGATTTGACCACCCATAGTGAGTCACCCCAACCATTACTATCTCTTTTGGCATATAAAAGAAGTTGTTGGTGTCCCATTCCAAAAAGAAGCACGAGAGCATAGAAACTTTGCCCATTTCAGTATTCCCCCTTTGTCCCAATATTTTGCAACCACATTGTGAGTTTGAGCTAGAATTCCTTCTTCCTCCATTGAAAACCCATCCCATTTCCCTAGAGATAAATGAAGAGGAGAAGAATACATGGAAGAAGTTGGTTCATGGTGAAGAGGAGCCCAATACGGAGTTCGAGGAGCAATTTTCAATCTCATATTGTAAATGAATTTTGTGAGATTAATATAAAGAAATACTTTTTCCATCCCGCTAAATGATATCTTAAATCTTTATGATTTGTTTACACTTTTGTTATGATGTCTAACCCACTAATCCATATATAGAATGAATTCTTGTAGTTTCTTGTTTGTCTTTTGGTGAAGGCAGGTTGTCCTTGGGAGGAGATCTACAGTTGAGAAACAACTAAGTGCAAAGGGATGGACATCGAACGCAGAGTTTAAGGTATGCCTACCAGATCCCTACACTTTTTATTTTATGTATGATTGTGTGGTAATGACGAGATAGTTGTTAAAAGTAGGAGACTTTAGATGGTTATCTCTTCCTGCACTTTAGAACCCTAGTGTAGTCCGTAGGGGGGTTTTCCCACTATAGTAGAATTGGCGACCATACTAGGGAAACCTCTAGGGTTTTTAGGGGATATTTTTGGGTGCTTTGATACATTTAATTTCCTTTTATTTTTATTTTTTGTAAGTGTCTAAGTCTTTAAGGAATTCTGGTCTTCAATACCAGTAATCCCTTCTTGGTTTTCTTGACTGTTAGTTTTCATTTTTTTTAAGAAGTTATAGAGGTGTACGTGGCCTGTAGTGGGTCTTCATGCATACATACGTGCCCTACCTTTAAATAGCCCACATACATACGCAGGCTGCTGAAGTGTCAGTAGCGTACTTGAGTTGAGAATTTGTTTTTAGAGAAGAGTAAATCATCATCTTCCCTATCAAAAGTCATACTTCTCAGGGGTTTTCTTGATCTAGTCCTGGTCTCTGTTTTTACATTCTCTAAGCCTAGGTTTGATGTCATTTTTCTTGTCTTTTAAAAAAAAAATGTTTCTTGTACGTCCTAGATTTTCTAACTTATTTTTAGCTTGAAATTTTAAGAAAAATGAGTTGGATTCATGGGGGGGCATGAATCGTGTATTCATCAATTTCTTTTAGAATCTTTTGTTATTTATGCTTTGATTGGAAGAAAATATAAAATAAAAAAAATAGTTTCTTAGATCTATTTCTTTCTTGGGATTTGCTTTGCATTGTTATTTGAAAAGAAAAAAAAAATAGTATAGCATTGTGTTTTATTCTAATTTTAAAATCATTTCAAAAGAAAAAATAAGAAAGATAATCATTCTTTGCCAGTCTTGATGTAAGTTTCATCATTTTTCACAAGAGTCTTAACAACATCAATTGCACTACAACACCCCTTTTGAGTAAATCAAGCCTTAAAATTAACGCTAATCTAAAATTAACTATAATTTTTATGTTTGTAGGGTCAACCAACTAGTTTAGGGTTACGACCTTTAATTAGGTTGGAGACGAAACTCTTCAAGGTCGTTAAATCAAACATTGGAGTCTGATTTAGGGTGTGTTAAAGTCCAGTAAACATGAAAGTTATTCAGGAACCCCCCTCTTTCATATGGGCTAACCACGAGGTCCTATGTGGAAATCTAGTGGATATAACCCCTCCAATGTTGGACCAAGCATAGTGGGGAACGCATATAGAGGGCTTATCTTGGGATTCTATTGATCACATTTTCCATGGAGCTTTGTTGGTCTCAAATCTATTTGAGGTCCTCATTTGTCTTCCAGAACACTTTCTCTCGATACCCTCGATAGGTTTTGGGCTTGATACCCTGCTCATTGCGTTCCACCCCACTATCGACTATACTTGACTACTAATTGTTCACGAGCTAGCAACCTATTTGCCTTTATTTTAGGGACTTACACAGGTGACTGCATGGGTATACCACAGTACCTAGGGAAAACATCGGGCCATGCTTTGCAAATTATACCTGGAGGGTGCTTCTGTGATTGAGTTTCACTTGCACCAATAAGTTTCTCTAGTGTTGGCTGGCGTAACTGGTCTTCCTACTAGATAGTGGTTTGCTTGATTTTCCTTTAGGATATTGTAGTGTGTGCTCTTTGCTCCTTAGTTTTCCATAGTGATTTAGTCAGTCATGGATTTAGGTCTTTGAACTAGGGTGGTAGACTTCCCAATATGTCGGTCGTGAGGAATTTTTTGTCTTTTTCTTAGATACGTGGAGCCACCTCTCTATAGGCATTATTTTGATAACACTCGTTGTTTAGAGTCAATTTGTGAGACTTTTACGGACTTGAAAGATCCCACAAGGGGAGAAACTATGCATAGGATATTCATGGCTAAAGTTCTCGATGATACCAACCAAAGAACCCCTTTGCAAGGGGATTCTTATGCTTTTCCTTTTCTCGGAAATGTTGGTGTCCCTTTGATGGCCACTTTGTACATTCCTGGGTTGAATGTGGAACTATAGGTTTGGTTGTGTACCATTCCAAATGTCCCAAATGATCTTGACGCTTCTCATTTAAGCACCTTATTTCATGGGCACCATGTTGATGTTCCTTCATCAACAAAGTCTTCTCCTCCTCCTTCTCCCACCTCTGGTGAAGGTATAGTTACTAGTAACCAGAAGTCTAAATGAAGTAGAAAGAGGAAGAATAGGAAGAAGAAATTACCAACCTTTCTGAGTCATGTTGGAGATAGGTCCTCAACCTCTGCAAGTCGTGTTGAATACCAACACCCAGCCTCTGCCAATCATGCTGGGGGGGGAATTCTAGTCCCTGCTAGTCATACTGGAAATAGGTCTGTAGCCTTTGTGAATCATGTTATTGACCCATCACCAACCTTTGCAAGTCATGTTGGATATGTGAAACCAACCACTACTAATCATGTTGGGGGCATTGAGTCTATTGGGAAAACTATATGGATAAGACGTAAGCCTAAGTTCCCTTGTAATCTTTGCAAGGGAGATCAACTTACTCATTTGTGCTCTGGCATTCCATAGGTATGAATATTGTGGTCCTTGTATGGAATATCTTCTGATTCCGAGTCTTCTGAGGTTTCCTCAAATTATATTAAGCATGTAATGAACCTCATATTTACCATAAAAAAAATAAAATTGTTTATATAATTTCTCGGTAGAAGTAGGAAAAACCCTAAGCTTTAAAACTCTATTTTAAGCTCTATTATAAAAATCTACTATAAAATTATATTATAAAGCTCCTAATTCCTACCTACCCCAAGATGTTTGACTATATTATCTTGATTTATATGAGTAGGAAGGTTATAAGAGAGGACCCCCCCAAGGATTTAACAATTCCCTTTTTACCTTCATTTCAAAAACCTTTATGCGTAGTGACTATGTGTTTAATGTGTAACCTTACGATCCATACTACGCTCACCTCTTCCACATAAGGTCTCCATGATCACGCACAAGTCCACCCAAATAAATCAACCTTAGGGAACTTTATTTGGTTCCCATCAAAATCCATAGGTTGGGTTTAAAGACCAGTCACTATCATAAACTACCAAGTCCTGGTCATTAATTGTTCATAGAATTGGTATGTTGATTGTAATGAAAACTCCAAGCCATATCACCGGTGGAAATTAGACAACAAGGGTTGAAGTGTTGACTAATAATAATGTAGTGAGTGTGGAAGTGAAATTCCTTAAGTGGGGAAAGGTTCATTGTCAGGGTAGTTAAAGCTCTATAAGAATCATAAATGTCGGTCCTATTAATCACATTGAATTCATCTAGCTCTAGAACCAAAGTTTCACATCAACCCTGCCATCATAACATGGCTAACCCATCCTCTTTAATGTCCACATTTATTCTAAGGCAACAAGGCATCATTTAGGGTTTGGGTAGTTTCATTGTTTTTCATTTCTGAGTTTTTACGAAGAGGCTCTGTATATCACATTTTTCAAAGGTGAAGTCTGTATGTAATGGTGGTCACTCCATGGATGTAACTGACGACATGGTATAAAACCCTGGTAAGTTCTTCCTTAAACATAATACCATCATAGATTAATTAAGGTGGTTCATTCTTCGACAATTGTTAAGTATTTTGTCATTTTGTTAGTCACCGTCATGTCTTTTTCATTCGTTTTGTATTCTTCCTTTCGGGTAACTTCTCTGTATTATTTTTTGGAATCACCCTTAATCTTGAGGAAATCAGTTGTATCCTTGAGTTTGTCGATATTCCTCCTCTAGTTTTTCCTTTTGGGAGCCCTCTATAGTACTTTATCAGAGTCTTTTGCATTTAACGTTGCTTGACAACATACACCACCCCTCAAATAGATAATAAGCTTGCATTTAATAGAGGAAGGGTAAAACTCTTATGAAAAAATCTCACTATGAAATGCATAAAGCATGGCATATACTTCATCTTGTTTTCATTATTCCTATTTTCGTTCTTCTTTAAAGAATATCAAGGACATATGTCAGCCCTGTGAATAGTTCACCGATGGAAGACTTTTTTTGTTTGCTAGTGTAATATGTTACATTTTTATTTATTTCCCCTATAATGGATGGAGTCATCCTTCTATAGATTTACCATAACCTTGGATGGTTCTTACCCGAGAAATTACCCTTGTTATTTGATTTACTTCCTTTTCTCTTTGTGGTGCCTCAAACAATTTATTGGGAGTCCTACGACATATAACATTTTGAGTTTGTAATGAAAACCTTGTCACCTTTGTGGGCGGTGATTAATTCCCATCACTTGAATACCATAGTGCGATGAATCTACTTTTACTGTTGATTATAATTATTCTCTACAGTTTTGTCTCAAGAATGATTTAAGCTTAACTCTTTAATCAAGCCTATATTCTGTGTGAAATGTTTGTACTATTTCTTCAGCTTTCTCTTGTGACATGTTTGTTCAATTTACAAGTTAAGATTTTCACTATTGATTAATTACTTGTAAGAGAGAACTTATAAGATTTGTTACCATCACTAATGATGGGCCTTGTTGGTGCGATCACCCATCAAAGATTTTACTGTGCCCTCCTCCCTCGGTCCAAAAATATATTCATAATGAAAGCAATGGGGCAAGGATTTGAGCCCGCGCATCATAAGATAAGTGTCTCTCTAGAAAATAAAATCATTGGTTTAACGATTATCCTCCTATTGCAACTACTTTTGTTTTGTTACTTATTCCTCAAATAAAGGCTAATGATTACAGGGTTTTGTTTTCCTTTGCAGGGATTTTGTCTGTGCAAGTCTCAGATACCCGCCTCTGCCTTTGGCGCAAAAGGTATTTGGGTTCTGAACCCATCATATCTCAGGCTAACTCTACAATTTCTAGAATCATCTAAAGGATATCGTGACTTCAACTAGATCTATTACAATTAGTTCTTTCGACTTCTGTAATGTTTTTTTAAAGTAAACCCCTGGGGTCATTTTCCATTATTGGCATAATGCCAGTTCTTGTATAAGTATTCAATCCGTATTTTGATTTTAGATCTGGTCATCTCTGTAGTACAATTTCCTTTTTATTTATTGAATGGCGATCATGGCCAAAATTACTCGGAATGATAATTTGTATCAAAGTTAGTCTATCCTTAGATTTCGAACACTAAACTTGTTATTTAAAAAGGAAATAAGGAAGTCTATGCAAATCGACTCTATCTTGTGTCATTTGCCTATTCCATTACATAAAAAAAAATGTTTCCCAGAGTTTAACAATAGAGTTACTGGTACCTTTTTTTCTACTATATTCGATTCATATTGAAGGAAGTGCATCGGTTGTTTCTTTAGATAAAGTATTTCAACTCCTATGCATTTTTTTTATAGGTGTGGTTACATTTCTGTTGGAATTTTATCATGCTCATAGTATACGAACGAATATCTATAAATATATACATGTATATACGTATTTTCTTATGTAGACATTAGATTTTGGATTTCATTATAATGTCTGGCAATAGTAATTAGACATATACTTGCCTATATGTGATATTGATATATCGTGGAAATGTATTGGTTCGTAATAGCTTAATTCCACACTAATTGGCAGATAGCGACCTGAATAAACTTATGACTCTAAGTTTGTATTTACAAAAATATACCTACTTCATATATATATCTATATATATATATATATATATATATATATATATATATATATATATAGACTAGTTTTCATTTTGTTCATGCCTAGATAGTTTTATACCAGAAATTTTGATGTAAAGGAAATTTCCCTATAGTTACCTATGTATAGGAGAAATCTAGTTACAGAAAATGATTACTTCCAGAACTTAATCACACCAATCCATTCGATTTAAAAAATAAAAATAAAAAATAAAAAATAAATTCTAACTTTCATACAGAATCTAATCCATTCATAAAGATCTTGTCAAAAAATTATTTATAAGTTATTCTATCAACAATTGGGCTTCACACATTCATATAATCGAATAAATTTCACCCAGGTTATTGTATACATACATAATTTAATGTTTTCACTACAAATGTAACTAATTCACTCCACAGAGATGGAAAATAATTCAATTCAGGTTCCACAAATGTATTACATCAGATATATGATCATTCAAATAGAGAAGGAAAATATTACATATCTGAACCAGTTCATGGGAAGACAAATGGAAAAACCATGTTCTTCCCAACCATAGAACAAGAAAGCCAAATAAATTTCCCAATTCACCCCCTAGCCTGACCATGAGTCCATGAGGGAAAAAATTGAATCTTCTCTTCAACTATGTGTTGCTCTATCTATAGTCCTCTCCTTGCCTCACACTTAATATTTAGTGTTCATAACAGTAAGTGCACAATAATTCTTCTTTCCAACATACTAGGTAGTGTCCTGCCTCCTCACATATCCTATATATCAAACAATCCTTTTTGTCTAGGTCTTTTTTCCCTCCCTTGGGAATTTTCACAGTTTTCTAAATCCCTGATTTTCAAGGGTTGTCAATGGCCAAATCCCTGATTTCCCACTTTTAACAATCATCCCAGAGGTAGTTCCAACATGTTTCCCACTCATGTAGTCATGGTTAGATGAATTTAACATGGTTGTTCCATTTGTCCTCCTGCAATAATTAAAAAAATATTATGTTTACATACAAGTTTCATAGGCAAATAGTTATTTGGGTCAAATTAGGTCTCTTCCCAACAATCATAATAAATAATTACAATTTATCAAATTCAAAATTTGGAATTGCCATAAATGGAAAAAAAATATCAAATTCGAATTTACCAAAAACATAATAATTTTCTAACAATTTTCGAATTTCAAAAATAATTTATTTTGGGGGATGTCACATCCTTTCCCCCTTCAATAAAACAATGTCCTTAGTGTTTTTCCCTTTCTTGGAACATGATTAGATGAGATTTTCACAAATCTCCCTCCAACTCCTAAGTGGCCTCCTTAGGACTAATGTGATTCCATTGCACCTTTACCTGAGCGATGACTCTGTACCAAAGTGTTATTTCTCTCTGGTTCAGAATGCACAGGGGTTCTTCCTAAAACTTGCCTCCTGGTTCCACCTGCACCAAGTTCCAATCGATCATGTGAGTAGGATCATGAACTTAATTTTTCAACAAAGAAACACGAAATACATTATGAATTTTTAGATTACATGGAAGTGCAAGTTGATATGCTACAAGTCCAATTCAAGATAGTATCTCGAAGGGCCCACAAAACCTGGGTGCCAACTTGGCATAGTTCCCTAGTTTTAGTGAACTCTTTCAAGCTTTAACTTTTAAGTAAACATGATCTCTCACTTGAAACTCCAAGTTTCTTCTTTTCTGGTCCGCATAACTTTTTTGTCTGTCTTGTGCCTCTGTCAAGTTCTGTTGTACTTTTCTTACTATAATTTCCATTTCTTGGAGCATCTCTGGTCCAACCATAAGTCTATCAATTGAGTTGTCCCATCTAATTGGATTCGTACACTTCCTACCATACAGTACCTCGAAGGGGCTTAACTTAGTCAAAGTTTGGTACCCATTGTTATATGCAAATTCTATCAGGTGTAGGTAGTCTTCCCACTTGTTTGGTTTTGTTCTTACATACATGCAGAGCATATCCTCCACAATTTGGTTTGTTCTTTCAGTTTTTCCATCCGTTTGTGCATGATAACTCGTACTGAAATTCAAATTAGTATTTATCCATGCAAATAATTCTTTCCAAAAAGAAGATGTAAATTTGACATCTCTATCTGAAATCACCATTTTAGGAATACCATGCAGTCTAAAAATTACTTTCATAAATATTTCAGCAATATTTATAGCTTTAAAAGTAGACTTTATAGAAATAAAGTGTACAGACTTACTGAGTTTATCGATTACAACCATAATAGAGTCATTTTGTTTCCGAGTTTTAGGCAAACCTGTAATAAAGTCTAGTGATATGGTCTCCCATTTCCATTCTAGTACCGGTAATGGTTGTAGTAGGTCGGCTAGATGCTGGTGTTTGGCCTTAACCTACTGACAATATTGGCACCTAGCCAAGTACACTACTATTTTTCCCTTCATCTTAGTCTAGAAAAAAAGTTTTCTAAGTGTTGTTATCATTTTTCGGTATCCTAGATAGTCAGAATATGGTTTATTATGCACTTCATCCACGACTGTTATCTTTAAATCTGTTGAATCTGATATGTAAAGTCTATTTTTAAATCGTAATATTCCATTTTTTTGGATACTCAGATCTGGTTTATCTGAGTTTGTGGTACTGTTTTGTAATTTTTCCATTATCTTAATGTATTGTTCATCCTTAATACATGATGTCTTTATTCTCTATTCCATATCACTTTCTTCTCTACTGACATTTATTTCAAATAACCTGTGGACTCTTCTTCTTAAAGCATCTTCTACCTTTTTTTCCTTACCTTTGATATGTCTTACCTCAAAATAGAATTTTCTCAAGAGGGCTAGCCACCTTTCTTGCCTTGCATTAAGATATGGCTGACTAAACATATATTTCACACCACTATTATCCGTCAATAATAGAAACTTTTTGCCCATTATGTAGTGTCGCCACATTTTTAAGGTGTGCGTTACTGCTGGAAATTCTAAGTCATGAGTGACTTAGTCTCGATCATATTCTTTTAGTTTTCGGGACTCATAACAAATAACATTTCCTTCTTGAGTTAGGACACCACCTAGTCCTTCTTTACTCGCATCAACACAGATGGTAAAGTCTTTATCTGGTTTTTCTACCTTCAATATGGGTGCGGTTGTCAATAATTCTGTCAACTTCTTAAAACTGTCTTGACATTTCTATGACTAGCTAAACTTGGTCCCTTTCTTTTGTAAAGATGTGATAGGGTAGGCTATTTTGGAAAACCCCTCTATAAATCTGCGATAATATCTAGTGATTCCCATGAATGATCGGATATCCGCTACATCCTTGGGTACCTTCCATTCTATGATGGATTTTATTTTCTCAGGGTTGACTGCAATGCCTTCTGCAGAAATTACATGTCCTAGGTATTGTATTTTCTTTTGATAAAAATCAAACTTATCAAATTTGGTGTACAGTTTGTGTTTCCTCAAATTTTGCAGAACTATTCTTTATGTTCTTCTTCTATTTTAGAATAGACCAGAATATCATCGATAAATACTAGTACAAACTTGTCCAAGTACTAGCTGAAAATATTGTTCATTAAACACATAAACGTGGTTGGTGCATTAGTGAGTTCGAAAGGTATGACTACAAATTTGTAGTTTCCATATCTTGTTCGAAAAGATGTTTTTCTTATGTCCTCATCTTTTATCCTAACTGGATGATAATGGGATCATAAATCCAACTTTGAAAAGATATTGGCTCCACATACGTGATCGAGAAAATCATTTATCATAGGTAAGGGGTACTTGTTCTTAATAGTCACTTTGTTCAATTGTCTATAATCAATACATAGTCTTAGAGTACCGTCTTTATTTTTCACAAAGAGGACTGGTGCTCCCTATGGTGAAACACATAGTCTAATATACTCTTTGTCCAATAATTCCTGTAGTTGAATTTTTAATTCTGTCAATTCTGGTAAACTCATTTGGTAAGGTGGTTTAGAGATAGAGGTTCAACCAGGTAGTAGGTCTATGGAGAAGTCTACTTCCCTTCTAGGAGGTAATTCAGGTATTTCATCAACAAATACATCTCTGAATTCATGTAGGACAACAAAGTCTTCCAAGTTGGGCTTATCTTCTTTTTCTAACAGATTCGTTGTTTGGATGGTGTAAACTTGACACCCCTTCCTCATGCATTTCTTGAATCGCATTGTTGTGACTTGTCTAACTGATACTGGTCTTGGTATACCTTGGGTTGTTCTAGTAGTGTCATAATAGTCTTTATAATTAAGTGTCTTTGTATAACAATCTAGAATTTCTTTACTCTTTTCCAACCAATCCATTTTGATAATCACATCATAAGATCCTAGTGGCAGAATATTCAAATTTGTTTTTATGTTTTCCCCCTCTAAACTGAATTCGAAATCAGAAATAAAGTCAACCACTTTCCTTTTTGTTCTTGTTGCTAATTGTACCAGCCATGATTTTGCGTGTTTCATCCTCTTAAGTTTATTTGAGTCTACTACACCAGGAGTGATATAACTTAACGTAGCTCCAGGTTCAATTGAAAAACAAATCCAAGTGTTATTGATTTTACCTTCGATTTCCACCACCGAGGACTGGTGGCCAACTTGCTGACCATATACGACTGCATTTATTCGGTGCAAGCTTCTGCCCACATCACCCACCATCGAGGCTTCCTACAAATTATGAACAATATTTCTGTGTTTTGTATTGATACATGGACATTTCCTCCTTATATGAGTTTCTCCACATTCCCAAAACTTCAATGGTTCATGGGGACCGTCCCGAAACTTGTTTGTTCCTAGATTTACTGGTTTACCATTTCTTTGTATACTTGGATAATTGGAGTGAAAGTATTTTCTAGGAAATATTTTTGTTGCATTATGATTAGGAGTTGGATGTTATCCTTTCTTCTGTTGGTTCATTCAGTCTTGTTTCTTATCCTTCCAAGATCTGTGAAACTCTTCCCTTTGTTTATACTAGTCGTACCACATTCATGCTTTCCTGAATACTTCACTCAAGGACTTGGGGTTGTCAAACTCAATTTTTTCCCTGCTGGATTGTCATAAACAACTTAGGAACTATTGGATTTTTACCTTGTCCTCCCAGATATAAGCTACGAACCTTAGTAATTCCAGGAATTTTTTTATAAGGTCCTCCATTGTCATCTGACCAATTCGTAACTCATAAAATTCTTTCATTTTCCTTTCATAGTAGCTTTCAGATAGGTATTGTTTCTTGAAATATTTCTTGACGTCCGACCATTCCATCTGTTTCTCTTTTAATCCCTTAGCCAACTTTAGATCTTGCCACTAGATGTTGGCCTTTCCTTTCCGATTGTAAATGGACATTCTGACCTTCATATTGTTGGAATAATTGTATATCTGGAAATATTTTTTTGATGTCTAATAACCATGATTCAGCTTCCTCACCTGTTCTGGATTCTCCATCAAAGTTAGCTGCTTTAATTTTCTTAAATTCTCCTTCAAGATGGTCTACTTGTTTTCTCTTTCTATCTGTTTTTGTTTTGTTCTCTGCTGAAGGTGTACATTCAAACAAACTATCTCCTTTTTCTGCTTCAGGCCCAAAGTTCTTGGAGGACCTTTTTATGACCTGTTCTTCATTTTTATCATCCTTTGGGATTTTATTTTTCACTATACTACACAACAAGACTTCATTTATCTCTTGCTGCTCATGTTGTGCTTTCTTCAGTTTTTCATTGTCGGCTTTGAAAACCTGCAACTCAACCATAAGATTCCTCATTGTTTCCAGCACTTCCGTAGGTGAGATTCAGTCACTATTTTTTCTTGGATCTCCAGGAGGTCTCTGCTCCATATTTCCTTCAATTATGATTTCTACATCATCTAGAGTTGCCATAATTAACACAAAACACAAAGGGTTTTCTGTTTCTAACAATAAAGGTTTATTAGTTTTTTATAAATCGAAATATATGTTAAGCAACTAATGTGTCCTTGTTTAAAGTCCAATGTTGTAACCTTTGATCTGATACCATATGTAATGAACCTCATATTTACCATAAAAAAAATTATTTATATAATTTCTTGGTAGAAGTAGAGAAAACCCTAAGCTCTAAAACTCTATTTTAAGCTCTGTTATAAAACTCTACTATAAAATTATATTATAAAAATCCTAAGTCCTACCTACCCCAAGTTTATAAGAGAGGACCCCCCCAAGGCTTTAACAATTCCCTTTTTACCTTCATTTCAAAAACCTTTATGCGTAGGGACTATATGTTTAATGTGTAACCTTACGATCCATACTACACTCACCTCTTCCACATAAGGTGTCCATGATCACACACAAGTCCACCCAAATAAATTAACCTTAGGGAACTTTATTTGGTTCCCATCCAAACCCATAGGTTGGGTTTAAAGACCATTCACTATCATAAACTACCAAGTCCCAGTCATTAATGGTTCATAGAATTGGTACGTTGATTGTAATGAAAACTCCATTCCATATCACCAGTGGAAATTTGACAAAAAGGGTCGAAATGCTGACTGAGACTAATGTAGGGGGTGTGGAAGTGACATTCCTTAAGTGGGAAGAGTTTCACTATCAGGGTAGTTAAAGCTCTGTAAGAATCATAAATGGAAGTCATGCTAATCACATTGAATTCGTCTATCTCTACTCCTGAAGTGTCACACCGACCTTTCCATTGGCACATGGCTAACCCATTCTCTACACTCTCCACATTTATTCTGAGGAGACAAGGCATTATTTAGGGTTTGGGTAGTTTCACTGTTTGTCATTTATGAGTTTTTATGAAGAGGATCCGTGTATCGCATTTTTCAGAGGTGAAGTATGTATGTAATGGTGGTCGCTCCATGGATGTAAGTGACGGCGTGGTCCAAAACCCTGGTAAGTTCTTCCTTAAACATAATACCATGATAGATTAATTAAGGTTGTGCATTCTTCAACAACCATTAAGTATTTTTTCATTATGTTAGTCACCATCGTGTATTTTTCATTCCCATTGTGTTCTTTCTTTCGAGTAACTTCTCTGTATTATTTTTCTGAATCACCCTTAATCCTAGGGAAAGTGGTTTTCTCCTTGATTTTGTCGATATTCCTCCTCTAGTTAGTCGTTTTGGGAGACCTATATATTATTTTATCAAAGTCTTTCATATTTAAGGTTGTTTGACAGCATATGCCACCCCTCAAATAGATAATAAGCTTTTTTTTAACAGAGTAAGGGCAAAATTCTTATGAAAAAGTCCCACTCTGAAATGCATAACGCATGGTATATACTTCGTCTTGTTTTCTTATTCCTATTTTAGTTCTTCTTTAAAGAATCTCAAGGATATATTTCGGCCCCGTGAATAGTTCACCAATGGAAGACTATGTTTGCTTGGTAGTGTAATATGTTACATTTTTATTTATTTCCCCTATAATGGATGGAGTCATCCTTTTGTAGATTTACCAGACCCTTGGCTAGTTCTTACCTGGGTAATTACCCTTGTTATTTGATTTACTTCCTTCTATCTCTGTGGTGCCTCGAAGAGTTTATTGGGAGTCATACGACATATAAAATTTTGAGTTTGTAACAAAAACCTTGTCACCTTGATGGGCAGTGATTTATTCCCGTCACTTGAATACCGTAGCACGATGACTCTGCTTTTACTGTTGATTATAATTATTCTCTATAGTTTTGGTTCAAGAATGGTTTAAGCTTAACTCTTTAATCAAGTATATATTCTATGTGAAATGTCTATAATATTGCTTCGGATTTCTCTTATGGCATGTTTGTACAATTTACAAGTTAAAGGTTTCACTATTGATTAATTACTTGTAAGAGAGAACTTATAAGATTTATTATTGTCACTAAAGATGGGCCTTGTTTATGCGAGGACCCATCAGATATTTTATAGTGCCCTCCTCCCTTGGCCTGAACATCTATTCAGAAAGAAAGAGACGGGGAAAGGATTTGAGTCCATGCATCATAAGATAAGTGTCTCTCTGGAAACAAAAACCATTGGTTTAATGTTTATCATCCTATTGCAACTACTTTTATGTTGTTACTTATTCCTCGAATAAAGGCTAATTATTAAAGAGTTTTCTTTTCCTTTGCAGAGCTTCCGTCTGTG